>JAJGRW010004668.1:5000-12156 GCA_025461045.1 Carex parvula | reverse complement strand
AGATTCTGTGATTCTTCTGATTCTTGTGATTCATCAGATTCTGTTGATTCTTCTGATTCTTCATATTTTGTTGATTCTTCTGATTCTTCATATTTTGTTGATTCTTCTGATTCTTGTGATTCATCAGATTCTGTTGATTCTTCTGATTCTTCATATTTTGTTGATTCTTCTGATTCTTCATATTTTGTTGATTCTTCTGATTCTTCATATTTTGTTGATTCTTCTGATTCTTGTGATTCATCAGATTCTGTTGATTCTTCTGATTCTTCATATTTTGTTGATTCTTCTGATTCTTCATATTTTGTTGATTCTTCTGATTCTTGTGATTCATCAGATTCTGTTGATTCTTCTGATTCTTCATATTTTGTTGATTCTTCTGATTCTTCATATTTTGTTGATTCTTCTGATTCTTGTGATTCATCAGATTCAGTTGATTCTTCTGATTTTATTGATTTTTTTGAATTTTGATTAGCATCTTCATCATAAGCAAGGTTTTTTTCTTTTTCTTCTATTTCTGCTTTTGTTTCTATTTCTGCGAGAAGAAATAGTTGCTCTATTTCGTTTCGAGTATATTTCTTTCCAATCAATTTGTTGAATTCCTCTTCATCTGATTCGAGTTTATCTTCATTCATTTTATCCAGTTCCTCTTGATCTAAATCTAGTTCTTCTTCAAGTAATTCTTTCTCTATATTTTTTCGTTTCTCTTCCATTTGTTCTCCACTTGGAATCATCTTTTTGAGTTTATTTTGTTTCATCTTTTTTGATTCCTCCGTTATGAAAGATATTTGATTCATTATATGTCCTGCAAAAAAAATACGGAGTGTTGATAACGATTTGTTTTATATTATACCATGACTTTTGTATATCCATACGCAGATATTTCTGAAAAATTTGTTGAAATATCAAAAAGAAATCCTTTTCATCCCTTTCTCTCAAAAAGAGATTTTCTTCTTCATAAGAGGGGCAAAATTTGAAAAAAATCAATCAAATAAAGACAAGCTTCACGAAGTGCTTCTACAGGAGTCAAACTTCCATTCGTGCATATCTCGAGAAATAGTATTTCCTCGGAGTCAATTTTTTTTTTAAGCGGATCATAATACTGTTTATTAGCATGATACGTATAATTGACCTGTAGCACAGGAGTAAATGTGCTATCTATGGGAAAAGTAAAACTGCAATTTTCATCGCTATAATCGCCATATTTGACATTGTCATTGACGACACTTCTTTTTACATTTCCATTGAAACTTCTACTTTCAAATCCATTAATTCCCCTATGATTTCTAATCTTCGAAGCAGTATCTAAGTGTCGAGGGTGATACCCTCTATCTCGTTCTAATATCAATTCAATTGATAAATCTATTGGTCCTGTTATATACGCAATAGGTTGGTCTTCGTTGACTATGTGAACAAAATCCGGTAGGTTTATATTTTTGGCAGTAAAAAGCATTGGACCACTCTCCGAAATCGATATCGATGCTTTGATAACTTGATTGGTGAGGCTTTTCAAGACAATTGTCTTGAGATTTTGTAATATTTCATCTACAGATTCTCTTATACCAGGTATAGTACTATATTGATGAAAAGATTTTTCTTGTTTTTCTTTCAATTGAAATGTAGCATGTGTTATACGTGTTCCTTTTATTTCTGCAAGTAGAACTCTTCGTATGGTAGTACCTAATATATTAGCCTGACCTTCCTTAAGCGACGATAGCATGAAACGACCATAATGTAAACTACGACTTTGGCGGATAAAGGAAACAGATTTCCATTCATGTTTATTGGTCATAGGTTCGATTGCACCTCTCTTAGTATTTATAAAAAAATAAAAGTTTCATGATTGTATGGCTGAGGGTATAATAGTTGATGCCCGAGACCAAGTGACTATTATTTCTCTCTCCTCCCCCATTTTGATTTTTTCAAATGTTTCCGATAAATGCTTAGCTACAAATCTTTTCTTTACTACAATTCTTTTTTTGACAATTCTTTTTTTGACAATTCTTTTTTTTTTTTCACCTATCACAGCTGATTACTCCTTTTTTTGCATGGTAAAGATTGATTGTTATTGTATGTCCTATAGATCTATCAAAAACAGGTCTAAATACATCATAACATGGAACCAAGGCCCTTGTAGAACCTTGGTATTTCTCAAATTGAAAAAAAGAACATAAAGAAACTTAACTTCCTTCTTTATATTCTTTTTATTCTTTTTTTCATCTCTTCTAAAAAACAAAAACAATAATAGACTCTCGAGAATTCACGATTGAATTCTTGTATATTGTTTTGAGGAAACAGTGAGACTCGATTATATAGATCGTCAAAATCTATAAGATCTTGAAGGGTGTTTAATTCGGCTTCCTTAAGAAGCCTTGATACATCCCGTCCAAAAAATTGAGCAATTTCAAAAGTATGGAATTTGAAGACATTTTCCATCTTCTTCAAACGCGAAATCTTTTGAAGTAGAGTGAATTGAAAGGACTTTTTGATGCTAGATTCTTTTGCGGGGCTAGAATCTGCTTTGCTTAACCAATAAAGACGTACTCTGCTTAAGGAATACAGATGATTCCAAAGTTTCTCGAATCCACCAAGGAATGAATATATATCGTTTCCAGAGAAGTAGATTAAAGTATAAAAATCTCTACAATCTATGAGGTCCTGAAACGTTTTTAGAGATTTTTTCTGAAAAATCTTGAATATTTTGCGTGGAAAGAATTCAGCAAGGTTATCTACTTGCTTTGTATTTAATTCCACTTCCAAGATTTTGATCCTGGCCATATTATCCAAAATACGCCAAAATTTACGATTGAAATTTTGCCTGTCAACCGTAGACCAGTCAACATTTAAATGTTCTCTTTTATCCCCAGACGAGAAAACATTTAAATTGATATGTAGATGAACATCCTGGAACTCGCGGCCACTACATTTAAAAATACACATCAATCCCGAAGAAAATAAGTCCTGGATTTGGTAGGAAACGAATGCTTCTTCCGTCTCCAGAGTCCGCAAGTGAATAATCATGTCAACAAGAACAGATTGATACGATTTTTTGGTTTTTGTCATACGTTCGATTGCACCTCTCTTAGTATATAGAAAATAAAAAAATAAAAGTAAGAGATATTAAATAAAAAAATAAAAGTTTTATGAATGTTTGGCCAACCATTGAGGGTACAATAGTTGATGCCCGAGACCAATAAATGCTTAGCTACAAATCTTTTCTTTACTACAATTCTTTTTTTGACAATTCTTTTTTTTTTTTCACCTATCACAGCTGATTACTCCTTTTTTTGCATGGTAAAGATTGATTGTTATTCTATGTCCTATTATAATAATTCAACAATTACTTGTCAATAGTCAAAAATCTATCTTTTATTCACTTGAATAAGCAAACGTGAAAATCCATGATTTCTTGTCTTCATTCCTTTTTCTTCTATTTGATACACAGATTCTATTTGATACATAGATTGAAAGGCTTTTTTGATAGAGTAAGACAGAATGGATTCAAAAAAAAAGATGTCTGACATATATATTCGAGAGATTCATATATTATTCATATATTGATGATATGGAAATATCATCTTGCATATATATTATAGTATAATATAAAAATATTGATAATATGAGAATACTATCTTGCATATATGAAATGAGACGACACTACAACGAAGTTCCGAGAGTTACGAAGTAAGCTTGGGACTTATATTGTTTATTGGTTGAGAACAAAAGTTGAACTCTAAGAGGTAGAATCTGCCGTTGTTCCTCAGTAGCTCAGTGGTAGAGCGGTCGGCTGTTAACTGATTGGTCGTAGGTTCGAATCCTACTTGGGGAGATTGGATTAGTTCTTAATGAAAGAATAAAGAATTTCATTAAATAAAGGCTTTGCCTTAGCAGGAGGTAACCCCTTCCTCATCTTTATTTCTATTGCAAAAGAGCTTCTTTTATCAAATTCTGTTCTATAATAATGGATATTCTTAATAAGGAAGAAGGCTTTTTGGCTATGCTACTAATAATTATTACTTAATTCAAGAATAAATGTATAACTTTGTATTTAGGTATTTATTTTGATTTAGGTTTTTATTTGATTTTATTGGTATTGCAAAGATTTTTTCTCAATATTCGAAACCCTCATACAAGGGCCTTGGTTCCATGTTATGATGTATTTAGACCTGTTTTTGATAGATCTATAGGACATAGAATAACAATCAATCTTTACCATGCAAAAAAAGGGGGGGGGAAATAAAAAAAAAAAGATAAAAAAAATAATTTTTGACTTTCGCAACCCTTGACAAATTGATTTTTATTAGTTAAACTAGTATTAATTATAAAACTACCAACTAACAAAGGAGTAAGAAAATTATGATAACTAAAAAGACGTCTCGTTTCACAAGACGGATTAGAATTTTTTTCAAAAGAAGAAAAGTACTTTTTATTGTAAAAAAAAAACTACTTTTTTTAGTAAAAAGAATTCTAATTCTACTATTTTTGGTAATAGTAACTCGATCTCGAGTAATAGTCACTTGGTCTCGGGTATCAACTATTATACCTGGCCCTACATTTTATTTTTTTGGAAATACTAGCACAAGTGAAATCGAACCTGTGACCAATAAACATGAATGGAAATCTGTTTCCTTTATCCGCCAAAGTCGTAGTTTACATTATGGTCGTTTCATGCTATCGTCGCTTAAGGAAGGTCAGGCTAATATATTAGGTACTATAATCCGCAGAGTTCCACTTGCAGAAAAACAAAAAAAATCTTTTCATCGATATAATACTATATCGGAATCTGTGAATGAAAGATTTAAAAAAGAAGCTTTGGCAACACAGAGATCAATTCCCTGGAATCCTTTATTTTATCTAGATTTTGATCGAGAGGAAGTCAATCAAAATATACTAAATTTTGATAATCCATTATCTCAAGAATTAAAGCCGGATGATTTGGACGACGAGGAATTGGTTCAATTGATTCGACAGAGATATACTCCAAGCGAGATTGAGAGGATCTTGAATGACTTGGAAGAACCATTCCAATCGTCCGAGGAGGACGACGAGGAAGAGGAATTGGTTCAATTGATTCGACAGAGATATACTCCAAGCGAGATTGAGAGGATCTGGAATGACTTTGAAGAACAATTCCAATCGTCCGAGGAGGACGACGAGGAAGAGGAATTGGTTCAATTGATTCGACAGAGATATACTCCAAGCGAGATTGAGAGGATCTTGAATGACTTGGAAGAACCATTCCAATCGTCCGAGGAGGACGACGAGGAAGAGGAATTGGTTCAATTGATTCGACAGAGATATACTCCAAGCGAGATTGAGAGGATCTTGAATGACTTGGAAGAACCATTCCAATCGTCCGAGGAGGACGACGAGGAAGAGGAATTGGTTCAATTGATTCGACAGAGATATACTCCAAGCGAGATTGAGAGGATCTGGAATGACTTTGAAGAACAATTCCAATCGTCCGAGGAGGACGACGAGGAAGAGGAATTGGTTCAATTGATTCGACAGAGATATACTCCAAGCGAGATTGAGAGGATCTTGAATGACTTGGAAGAACCATTCCAATCGTCCGAGGAGGACGACGAGGAAGAGGAATTGGTTCAATTGATTCGACAGAGATATACTCCAAGCGAGATTGAGAGGATCTTGAATGACTTGGAAGAACCATTCCAATCGTCCGAGGAGGACGACGAGGAACTAGATTTAGATCGAGAGGAAGTAATACTAAATAATCACAATCCGTTATATGAAGATGAAGAAATACAGCCGGCAGTAATACTAAATTTTGGTAATCCATTATATGAAGAATTAAAGCCGGATGATTTGGACGACGAGGAACTAGATTTAGATCGAGAGGAAGTAATACTAAATAATCACAATCCGTTATATGAAGATGAAGAAATACAGCCGGCAGTAATACTAAATTTTGGTAATCCATTATATGAAGAATTAAAGCCGGATGATTTGGACGACGAGGAACTAGATTTAGATCGAGAGGATCTGGAATAACATAGAAGAACAATTCCTCGTCATCCTCGGACGACGAGGAATTGGTTCAATTGATTCGACAGAGATATACTCCAATACAGATTGAGAGGATCTGGAATGTCATAGAAACAAAATCAGAAGGATCAAGAGAATCAGATCCCTGAGTCAAAGAGAAATAAGAGAAATTCAGAGAAAATTGCAATCTCTACTTTTTATTGTAAAAAAAAAACTACTTTTTTTAGTAATTTGTTTTTTAGAGGAGATGCAAAAAAGGAAATAAAGAAGGAAGTTTCTTTATTTTATTCAATTTGAGAAATACCAAGGTCATAACTTACTTATTTCAGTCTCTTCTTTTCGACTATTATTTCGTGTAGCTTACGCTAGACTAATGAATCCCATTTTTTTTCCAAAATTCGATCTTGAGCGGACTTACTTGATTTCTATTCACTGAATTTTGGATGAGCTAAACTTTTTCTTTATATCCCTTTTATCTATCGTAAAGATTTGAAAAAAGAATCGTCACATGGAATTCTATTCTCCTTCATTTCTTCACATATTAATAACTAAAATCAATGATAAAGCATCTGGGAATAAACGATTTATTTCTATTACTATTAATAGACCTGCTAAAGAACCAAACCATAGAGTACTTATCACAGGTGCCACAGAGAGATAACTCTGTGGGAGTTAGCCGCCCCCATGAATGGTATAAATACTACGTTTGCTTTAACGTCAGTGGCATATTTTTATGCGGGTCTTAGCAAAAAGGGATTGAGTTATTTCGAGAAATATATTAAGCCAACTCCAATCCTTTTACCAATTAATATTCTAGAAGATTTCACAAAACCTTTATCTCTGAGTTTTCGACTTTTTGGAAATATATACTTGCTCTGCTATTAATACTTTCCATTTCAACACATGACTATACCCCAAGTTATAGAACTCTGCGTTCGCTATCCCGATCATGACTTTCCTACCCCCATAGGAAAAGTCAAGGGCCTATCATTTTAAGGCTTTGGGCGAGGAGGGACTCGAACCCCCGACACCGTGGTTCGTAGCCACGTGCTCTAATCCTTCTGAGCTACAGGCCCCACCCCGTCTCCACTGGATCTGTTCCCGTGAGCACCCTTCCTCAGCCATTTGATTTCGGGTTAAGGTTAAGAAGAAG
>JAJGRW010004667.1:0-10928 GCA_025461045.1 Carex parvula | reverse complement strand
CTCCTTCTTTGCCCTCTTCTGTATTCACGCACCTGATCTTCAAATAATGGTGCATCTGGGTTTACTGTTTGGGTTTGGGTTACACTGGCCTCCCTGATGTCTCCATCATTTAAGTTTTTGTTTTTCTTCTTGGAGGATAACAAAGGGGTCTTTGAAAACTCTGAAAACCCCTTTCTTTTCCTTTTGCTTGGAGGATTCGATTGATAGTTTGGCTAGCCTGGCTGATAGTTCGTCAGTTATTTCGCTCGACAGTTGTACACCCTTTTGTTTCTGGATTTGGTCTTTAAGGATTTTAACTTCTGCTCCAAGGTTTCGGATTTCTTCTAGTGCTTGTACCAGCAGCTGGATTTGGGTGTTGTTCTGTTTGATCAATGCGGTTGTGCCTGAGATGCCTCCACGAAGGTCAGAGGGTTTTGCAAAGCCCACCGCGGGTGACTCAATCGAGTCTGTTGCTTTAACTGCTTGTTTGTAGAATTGGGTGTTTTGAGTGAGTGTGTAATCACTCATGAATTAACCCAGGTCTCCACTCTTTTGAGGACGGTTTCTACTCTTCAAGTTTTTGGTTGAGTTCTTTAGAAATTCTTAAGGCTTCCGTTTCAATAGGTTTGGGTTGCTTTGTGACCTCTGTCACCAAAGTTTTGACTTCTGATATTGTTAAAGGGCGGTTTTCTGTTAATAGGATTGTGAGGTTTTTCAAGTTTTGTTCAAGTTTTTGGATTTTCTGATCCAGGAAGTGGATTTGTTCTTGAGTTTGCTTAAAATTCTTTAAGCTTACTCGGCTTAATAGGTTTAATCTGTCATATATGACAGAAATATTGTTGGCTAGGTGTTTATTGGTTATGGTTGTATCTGAAAGGTCTAGGTATTCTAAATTAGGGGTTCGAGACTTTGTATACCACTCTTGAATGGATTGCTCCCACCTTTCGCTCATAAACTATTTTGTATAGAAATTGCTGTTGTTTGATTGTCAAATATTCCAGGTTAGTAGTTCAGGTTTGATCATACCACTTATAATTGTCCTTGCTCAAAGTTTTAAATATGCACTTTGTTTACACATCTAATTCATTCTGGGGACAAATTTGGAGGTACTAATCATTCATTTTGGGGTAGGGGTGGCAAATTTACAATTTCCTTGTTTTGGGGTGGCATATAACTAATTATCCCTAAATAATAATTTGTAATAAACTTTGGATAATAATAAAAATGTCGGTGAAGGACCAAGCTTTTAAATCAGTGTCTTTGAATGACCTCACTTTGAAATCACGGCTCATGTTTTTCTTTTTTGTTCAACTGAAAATATGTATGGGAAGGAATTTCAAATATCGAATTTTGAAATTTTGAAATTTATTTAATAAAATTTTAGGAGGAGGGTTCAAATGCACTATTATTTTTGTGCTTCAATATGCTCCACATTTTTTATCTCCATTTTCAAAGTCCGAACAGTCGATCTGAACCGCTCAACATGATCTTCATAATAAAATATGCTTGGATACCAAATTTTATATTTTTTAGAATTTTTTTACTATTTTTTAGATAGGTACAAAATCACTTTTTTAAGGAGATTCTGGACCATCCGATAAAGTGATATTGTACCTATCTAAAAATACAGTATACAAATTCTAAAAAAATATAAAATTTGGTCCCCAAACATATTTTATTATGAAGATCATGTTGAACGGTTCGGATCGACTGTTCGGACTTTGAAAATAAAGATAAAGAATGTTGAACATATTGGAGCACAAAAATTATAGTGCATTTGAACCCTCCTCAAATATTAGAGGTTCGATTTCGAATGTTATATTTATTGAATAAAAAATTTAATAATAAATTTCGGTTTGGAATGCCATCTTCAGTTCAAGTGGGAACAATTCTTATATAGACTTTCACTAATTAAGCCACAGGTGTTGCATTACATTTGAAAATAAATTATTTCAATTAATCAATGAGGTGTGCAGTATGAACGCAATTTGGTGACTTCTGATATCTGCAATATTCAAATTTTATTAAGTGTAAAGAATGACATTCTAAAATATGGATCCTCGTTAATTTTATCTAAAAAAAACAGAGAATTACGGACTTAGCACACTGACGCAAATTCCGTTTCTCCACGAAAACATACTGATACAATTCTTGAAAATAACATCTATAAAATGTTAGACATATCAAAGCTCTTTAATAAATAAAAATTACCTAAAAGAGCTCTGTTTTGGCAGACCAATATTTAGCTACAATTTTCGCTATTGGATGCTTAACATGTATGAAAAATTTGACAAGTAACTATTTTATTTAACTTTGAACTTCTGATGATAATTAATCATTGATTTACTGACAAAGGTTAGTATCATATTCGTACGAACGAGAGATCCTTGATAAATATTAAATTTGAAAAGTTAAATCTTTATTTTTCTCTACAAAACTTAGAAATTATGACTATTCAGTATCCACTCATGGAGTAAAAAAAAATGCAGTGTATACTTATAAGTATTCAATATCTTCTCAGGTATCTGACTCAACATAATTGAGACGGACGGCCCAGACTTGCTTTAAGCCGGTGTCTATTCGGGTTGCAGGGGCAATATTATTTGTGCTTTGAGATTCATGCCAAGTTAAAAGAATGATCCTGAACCGTCTGTTTCAATCGTACTCATCAAGTAACCTGAGGGGATGTGAATTCAAGCATGAGTTGGTTAATTGATGGAGAGCTTAACCAATTTGAAGCCGAGGTCTTGGGCTGTGGTCCCCTCTGTTCTCGTCGGCAGTTTTTTTTTAAATGTGTTATCGTCGGCAGTTGATTGAGCACTTCTCTAATATTTGATTTATGATTGACATTTTTGTACGAATTGGTGCTTGCCTCTACTTTGTTAGTGCCGACCTTTTTGTACGATTGGGTGGCTGTTTTGTCTAGTTTTGTTTTGACTGAACCTTTTTTTAATTGCTTGATTTGCTAATGCCACCCGCGCACCAGAGAATTTGGATCATCTCGGTATCTCAGTATTGCACGTTTAATTACTAAATTCATCCTGTTATTTAATCGTGGCATAAATCTCCGACATTTTTATTAATATCCAAAGTTTAATAAAAATTAATTAATATACCCAGATCTGCTGAGAAATTATAAAAATATCCATACCGATTATTTTCTAGCCGATATCTAATTTAATCCATTACCGGTCAGAAAATAGCCGATACCAAAATTTTTTTTTTAATAAGGTACCGGCCATTTTCTGGCTGGTACCCAATTTTTTTTTTTTTTTTTAGGATGAGCATAGCATAGTTGGCTAAAAGAAAATTCGAATTTTTTTAGAGATGCTAAATTCAAATTTTTTTTCTAACATTAAAATTCAAATTTTTTTTTAAATATTTGTTAGATTACTTCTTTTGATATATAATTAACATATTTAAACTAAAATACGCTAAATTACTTGAAATTATGTTAAATTACGCAAAATTACACTAAATTACATTAAATTATACTAAAATACGCAAAATTACAATAATTACAAAATGAAAGATACTCAATTTTAGGATGTTGGTTATTGTCAAATTAAATTCACTAGCCGCATGCAATGTTTTTAAGGCACTAAACGATATTGCAATTTTGATTCCATCAGCCTCTAGGGGTGACCGATGTTTTTTTAGCACTACCTGGCTAATAAAACATCAATGTTTCATTGCAAAACAATCGATGATGCACCGATACATGCAACCGATGTAACACACGCATCCAACCAAATGCATTTGTTTGATCTTAGCCAAACCGAGTGCAAACTTCAATCCGAGTTTCCTACGACTTTTTGTTCTAGCCAACTATGCTATGCCCATCCTAAAAAAAATAAAAAAATTTGGGTACCGGCCAGAAAATGGCCGGTATAAGTATTTTGGTAACTTCCCAGCGGATCTGAGTATATTAATTAATTTATATTAAACTTTGAATATTAATAAAAATGTCGGCATGAATCTCAAAAATAAATGTCATGTATTTAAATAGGCACTAAAATTTTAATTACTCGGCTGAAAGTTAAATCCAGCTTACTAGACTGAGTGCGATACCGCAGAGAATACGGACTTGGCACCACCGCTGATATTTCTCTTTTGATTCCTTGAGACGATCAGTTTGTTGCAAAACATACAGCGGGTCGCTAACCACATTCCTGTATAGCTGGAACAGTTGGAGTTCGGTTAGTGTTATGATTTTTTGCATTTGGAGTTTGTCGAACATATCTATTTGTAAAAAAAAATTATGATGTTCTTCATCGTTATAACCGTTAATTTTATATTTAAAATCTAGCGAAAATTTCTGATGTGCCCATCTAAGGTTTTGAAATAGTCAACTTTTCAATTAAAACATCACAATATCTAATATATTCATACAAATTTAATATTATATTTTTTTCTAACTATTTAATATTTTATTTAATTATTTCAAAAATTAAAATGATCAATATACCCTCTAATGAACATGTCTATTAT
Organism: Carex parvula; assembly: GCA_025461045.1. Classification (NCBI taxonomy): domain Eukaryota; kingdom Viridiplantae; phylum Streptophyta; class Magnoliopsida; order Poales; family Cyperaceae; genus Carex; species Carex parvula. Next base: position 6,458 of record JAJGRW010004667.1, on the reverse strand, counting down.
TTCTCAATGTCATCTTCCTCCCTTCCTACTTGGAATCCATATTGTTGCGCTTCTGCCTTCATGTTTTCTTCAAGTAGCGTCTTTTCAAGCACCTCATTATTACTTCTTTTTGTCTTCTCTGTTTTTCCAGCTCCGCATATTTGCTTCTTTTGTCTTTTCAAGCACCTCATATTGCTTCTTTTCAAGCACCTCATATTGCTTCTTTTTGTCTATTATTTCATGTTTTCTGTCTTTTCAATCGGTGTCACTAACCGCTCATAACCTCGTCTCCGCTTGAGCACTTTGTTTCAACATGTCTAGATCTGAACAGCAAGGTTAAATTGATTGTCATTGTTACTAGAAATTATGTTGTCAATATAAAATCTCTCCAACAATACTGTAAATAAATATGTTCATATATCAACCACTAATTTACAATCAAAATAAAAATCAACTGGAGACAAACATGAATGATAATTGTTTCTAATTAATCACCATTTCCCAAAAGGTTCGTCTCCAAAAGTCTAGAAAAATCAATTAAATCGACATTGCCATCTTCATTCCTATCATGTTGCCTAATCATCCACATGCATGCCTCAAGATTCGTGCCTTCTCTGAATCCGAGATTAACTAGTACTCTTTGCAGATCTTTGGCATCGACTAAACCATCTCTGTTCTGATAAAAAACCAGAGAACGCCTCCTTCACTTCATCCAAACTGGGTTCTGATTTCTGAAACAAAGCAGAGAACTCTCCGTACCCCATACAACAATTCTATGTCTGGTCTCCTTCTTTGGATGTAGCTTGACCTATTCTCTCCACTAAAAATTGAAGAACAACGAGGAGGAGAGAGAGGTGGAGCAGGACTGCAGGAGTAGCACCGATGGATTTCAACTAAATCGTCAAAGAGTGAGCCAGTGAGGCTATGGTACTAGGCATAGCGCGGATTGGTCCGTGTAGGGGTGTCAATGATACCCTTTTAACCGTTTACCCTACCTGTACTGTATTCATTAAGGCGGATATGAGTAAGAATTTTTTTCATTAGCTTATCGGATATGAGTATGGGTAAGGATCTATTTGTTGTTAACTAAACAGGTATGAGTATGGGTAAAAGCTATTTCGTACCCGTTACCCTATAGGGTAATTATATAAAATAATATTATATGATAGTGTTTGAGCAATAATTAGTGATGGTAAAATTTATTTTTGTGATATTTCATATAATAATATTTTTGCAATAATTAGTGATGTATATTTGTAAATTAGTGTATGTTTTTTGCTATAAGAAAAATTTTAACATATTACTTTTATTTTAGTTTAGTTAAATAATTGAATTTATCTGAATAGATATTTGTGTTTTCAAATTCTCTTGCTTTATAAATAAACAATTTAGTTGAAATTAATTGTACATTTTTTTATTAGTAATGTGATTGCATATGTGTGAAATGATGATTTTTGATATTCTATAAAAACATAATAAAACTAATTATTATATTATTATTATTATTCGTTATCCATCCGCTACTGTTTTGTTACCCGATAATTTTAACGGGTATGGGTAGGTAGGGTAAGGACAATTCTTAATGGGTAAGAGTAGGGTATAGGTAAGGTTAGGGGTGATTAATGAGCGAGCATGAGCGAGTTGGGGTATGCTCATGCTCGGCTCATTAGCTTAATGAGTGAGTTAGAGCGAGTTGTTAATGAGGAGTTGTTAATGAGCATGTTGTTAATGAGCGAGTTGCCGAGCGAGTTATCGAGTTGTTTAAAATACATCATTCAAAAACTAATTTTCATTTATAGAATTTAACAAATTGTCTATAAGCAAATTAAACAATACATAATTTAACATAAAATTGTCCATAAGCAAATTAACAAAATCAAATAAACTATCTTCTTGTCGTTCTCACGGCTTGTCACGTACCTACAAATTTGCATTATCAAAACAATAATAAAAATGTAGAATTTAGAAATATACAAACAGTAACAAAATGAATGGATATAAACATAATTTAGAAATATACTAACCCAGTACTATACTGTATATGCCTAATATGAATGAATAAGAATAGCTCAGGAATAGCTCAGGAATATACTAACAGTAACAAAATGAATAAGAATAGCTCAGGAATATATCAGAAGCCAACCCGTACCATACTGTATATGCCTAATATGAATTAAAATTTTGCTGCCGCCCAAATAGTTTCAAAATTTTTAGCTACAAAACCAAATATTATTCTAGGGATTAGATGTGGTAGGATTTGTGTAACTAATTTCTTAATGAGGTAATGAGCGAGTTATGAGCGAGTTGGGGTATGCTCATGCTCGGCTCATTAAGTTAATGAGCGAGTTATAGCGAGTTGCTAATGAGCGAGTTGTTAATGAGCATTTAGCGAGCGAGTTATGAGCGAGTTACGAGTTGTGAGCGATTTACTCACCCCTAGGTAAGGTCAATTTTTAGTGGGTATGGGTATGAAATGCTTCCACTCTACCCATATCGTACCCATTGACACCCCTAGGTTCTTGCTATGCATCAATATTTTTGTTTCAAAATTCTAACGGTTGATCAAAACCGTTCAAGATACCTCCATATGAATATGTACATATAAACTAAATTTTATTTTTCTTTAGAAACATTTTACATTTTGTTAGATGGGTAGAAAATCACTATTTTTGGATGGTTCAGAATTTTCAATTCAAGTGATTTTGTACACATCTAAAAAATAGCAAAATGATTCTAAAAAATATAAAATTTAGTTTACAAGTACATATTTATATAGATACCATATTGAACGGATCAGATTGATTGTTAGAATTTTCAAATCGAAAATTTGAGCCCATAGGACAGGATTATGCACTATGCATAGTACCATAGTCTCACTCGTTGTCAAAATTAAAAGATCAAGAGTCTTTCTCTTTCTTTTTCTTATTCAATTAATCCACCCCACCTGTAGATTCAATCTTGTTAGAACATTAACGAACATGTTCGATTAAAATTAGAAGATATATTTGTCAATTTTACTTTTAAAATAATTAAGTAAAATGTTAAATAGTTAAAAGAGATAGAAGAAAACATATTACATTTGTATTGGGATATTAAATATTATTGTGTTTTAATGAGAAAATTGACTATTTCAAAAATTTAGATGGGAATACTATAAATTTTCCTTAAAATCCAAAACATTGATTCGATAAATGACAAAATAAATACATAATAGTTAGAACTGTATTCAATGCTAATTAGTTTTTTATTATATTTACTAAAAAAGGAGAATAGCATAAAAAAATTTACTAAATAATTAATATGCATGCCGTGTTTTATCATACAAGAAACACGAACACGATCCAACTGTATTATGATATCGAATTATATTTCTTTATAAATTGAAGAATAATAATATAATTATGCCATAGAATTATCATTTTAATCCTTCATCCATTTATTTAGCTAAAGCTCCAACCCCTCTATTTCTTTATAATAACAATCAACCATTAAATATTGCTTGTCAACGCAATTATAAAACCATGTTATTGTACTATTAATGTGAAATTTGTGTTTCATAACAAGATTCTATACAATTACATATTCCTTCACACTATGAGGGGTTCAAACGTTATCATTTTTTGTGCCTCCATATATCATTCCTTCATTTTTATAACTACAATAGCATAAAATTTTAAAAATTTAATGTCAAAATAAAATTGTTAGTTATAATTTATATCATTTTTTCTATGCATTGACATTTATATTTTGTTTTAATCAGTGTTAAGAGCTTACAAAAATACACCGATATGAATAAATTCTAGACGTTGATTTTTTAACTTTAGTCATATAAAACTAAAATAAAAAATGATTTTTTATAGGTATGCTGAGAAAATAATATAGATCACAACTAACTATTTTATTTTGACATATAAATTTTAGAATTTTTGTTTTAGAAAATTTAGAAGTAAAAATATCATAAAAATACAAAAAATAAAAGTATTTTTTGAAATCATAAGTTTGAGGTCAACCCATCTAATACATATTCACACTCTTGTTTATATTACAGAAGATTTCTCTACTTTATGAATTTTAAATCCATGACTCTCCTGTACGAGAGACATGGAGATTAGACTGGTTCTTGATGTGTACATGTACTTTCTATTCGTTTCTTTGAGCGTTAGAAGTTCCTCTGTATATGTGAATCTTGTGTTATATCACAAAAAATGAGACCCAAATATGGTGCGGGAATAAGCCATCACGGTCATGGGACAGGTGTTTCATTTAGTGAATATTCTTAGAGAAGGTCCACCATCCCTTGTGCGCGCCGACAGAGAATCTTGACTTGAATTTTTGTTTGAGTTAGGCTCTCCAGTCTCCACTTTTTTCTCTCTTTTTTTCGCTCAGAGAGATCTTATGCAGTAATCACAGATATGTGCAAATCAATTGTTTATATCTGCAACCAAAAAAAGATTACCTGTCTATGACCCTTTATTTATAAAAAAATGAGAGGTTTTATTATAACTATTTATGGATCGGATTATATGATCTGAATTTAAATTTAAGTATTTAAGTATTTATAAGATTTATTTATGAATTTATATTCAGTAGCATATTCATATATGTTTAAATGAAACAAGAAATAGATGTAACTCCAAGATCGAAAATAGTAGCTAATCCAATATAATATTGGATTAGTAGAATAGTGAGAAAACTCACAAAAGACAAACAAAGAATAGTCCATATTTACTAATTCAAACACACCCAAACGGAGAATAGTAGTTCGGCCTAGTGCTAACCCGGTTAGTGACTATTCTTCGTCCATCCAAATACACTCATGCATTTTACTAAAGACAAAGAATAGTCCATATTTACTAATCCAGACACACTCAAACGGCGAATGGTAGTTCGGTATAGTGTTAACCCGGGTTAGTAAATTTTGAATCCGATTCGGATCATATTTCTTATTTTTTTAGCTGAAATATTTAAACTAGCAAAACATGTGCCTGGCACAAATAAGAATAATTATTTATAAAACCAAATATAAATTAAGAATAATGACTTTAATTAAATAAATAATATAACTTATTATTATTATTTTTGTAAGCATGCATGATATATAGTTCTAGGAATAGATCCAAACATATTTGGCACAACAGATTAATCTTACCAAAATTGAGGTGTGAATTATGAATGACAAATGTCGAATATATAATTGGTCAATTAAAGTATCTCGGATATATAATTAAATAGCTTATCATGAATATTGCATATAATTGTTTCCACCTACAAGAGAATGTTCTATAGAAAAGTAAAAAAAAAAAAGATATCTGAGATTATATTACTATATTAATAATCATTATTTTTAATAACGAATATATCCGTGATTTTGAAAATCTTGGAACATAGACAAGAATCAATGACTAGCCACTTTCTTATAAACTAGAAAGAGTATTTTACCCAAGCATATTCTTCTTTTCATTATCGATAGTTCGCCGAGTCATAAATAATTTGGGATTCGCCGGATTAGGGTCAGACTGGGAGACGACGCATTGACTTTTTCATGCTTTGCGAAAGAAAATGCTTTACACAGTTAAAAACAACACCACGAAAACAACACCTCAATTTTTAATTAACTAAAAACAAATAAAACTTATATACCAAAATAAAACTGATATATATTGATTTGTATATTTATATAAAAAATATCACTTCTCGAATTTTTTTTTATATAAATCAATTAGTTAAAAAAATCAACTTCTAAAAAAATATCCACATTAATATATTTTTACAAGCTGTTGACAACAATCAAATCAGGATTAAAATGTCATAACTTTTTACATATTACATAAAAAATATGATACGGAAGATAACTAACGTTTTTATTTTAATTTTTAAGTTTTTAAGGTTTTAAATAAATATATAATGAAGAATAAAAAAATATTTGAACCATCTTCAATATAAAAGCATTTTTTTTTTTATCGAGAAGCACTTGTCTTCTGAAAACATTTGGCTCCACCTACTATGAGCAACCTGAAATAAATGACAAGCTAGCATGCATTATACTCACTAAAGACTTGGTGAATATAACTTAAAATTTATTGAATTGTTTCAAACGACAAATCTAAATGTTGAAACAACCTACTCCACGAATGATATTTGTACATGTAAAATTTTCAAATTTTTCGAATTCATTTAGTATAAAGTCAAGCGGTCAAACAATGATGAAAAATAAATGCATTAAAATAACTCATATACCTTCATTTTTTTACCGCTTGACTTTGTACTAAATGTATTTGGAATCTTGAAAATTTTGCATGTACACGCATCACTCGTGAAGTAATTCAATAATAAATAGTAAAAAAAATTTACATGTTCAACATGTTCTCTATATTGAAATGTGCTTGGAGACCAAATTTTACATTTTTTAGAATTTTTTACTATTTATTAAGCCACTTTGAAAATCGCTGATCCAGTGGTCCAGAATTTTTACTGTTCAC
>JAJGRW010004666.1:0-30684 GCA_025461045.1 Carex parvula | reverse complement strand
GGCTGCTTTCTGGTTACGTGGAAATCAAACAAATTCCTTCGTCATTATAAGTTTACTACAGAGAAAGCAAAAGTAAAGAAGAGAAGCTGGAGTTGGAGTTGGAGTTGGTACTGGAGATCTCCAGTTTGCTTTTCAGCAATAGCAGCAGTGTTTTATAGGTAGTTGGGAGATCAAATCAATAATAATGTAGACTAGTGTAGAGTAAAATAAAAGGTTGAAAAGCTGAATGAACTTTTGTCATGTCTCAATAAAATGCCTGCCTGGATTATAACTGCCACATGTAAAAAATTTCAGAGGTTGTGTCATGATTTTTTTTGTTGTTCACTGTACATCAATAATTGAGATGCTTCTTTTGCACTAGAGTTCCAATTTTTGACACTGCATATATATAACAAGACAGTACAGTCTCAGAGCACCCACCACCCAGCATTGATTTTAATTTAAGTTAAAATCTTGTCAGAAAAATGAAGAACAAAATTTGTTTTGGGTTATCAAGTATGTTTATTTTAAACGAAATTTTAAATAAAGTTGTGCTCTTCCCGCAAGCTTTGAGTATGTGTTAAAATAAGAGAGGTTTGCTGTATATCATTCGAGATGATTTCATACTAGACAGGTCTAGCAATTTTGTTGTGTTACATCACTCTTGCATCTTCGTTTATAAGTGTGAATTACATAAAAATTTGAATGTTTGTACATGATTTATATTTATTGAAATTCACACAAATTTCACATTTCATTTCGTGCTTCTCGAATAAAGTTTACTCAATGCGCGACACGCGAGCAAAGCGGAATTTTTCTGAGCAAGCCAAATTATTGCATATTATAACAACTTTATCAACGGTGAAAATTGAAAAACCTAGCTTCCTGATCAAAGAAAATGAATAGCATCGCTTTGAGTATGAATTCTCACATTCAGTTGACAATTTAAAACTGTCAGTTCAACCAAATGTCAAAATTTCATCAAGCCACAGATCCCCACCCTGCAAATATGTACATTTTTTGGTGCAAGATGTCTTTTGCCAGAGATTGGTCAAAAATCTCAAGCTCTGGCAGAAATCCTGTACAGTTAAAAACTCAAAAAAAGAAGGCAAAAGATTTGTCTGGCAGAAATTGCAATATCCCATGTCGGTTTTTCTGGTTAATAAACGAGTCGAGGGCAATGGCAGTTTGCCTCATGTGCTCTTGCTTACATATTCAAGGGAAGATATACAAGCCAGATACCAGAGCACTCTGCATTTGTGAGCTATTCACATGCCATGCAACTAGCACATAGTACTATTATTCACCGTAGTCAAGTACAAAACAAAAAGACTTGCTTTGCTTTTGATTTTTCTACGGTCAAAGGGCCTACGTTATCTCATCTAGTTAGTTTTTACACGACAGACTAAGAAAATGAGAGCATAATTTATCATCCAACAATATATACCACATGATTGTTAGTAGTAGAGTGGGAAAAATGGCACGCCGGAGCCGGCTCCGTCACGGAACGGCACGGCTACGGCACGGAACGGCACGGCACGTGTACCATTCGCGTGCCGTGACTCGCGTGTCCCGTGCCGTGACCATTCGCGTGCCGTGTCCATCTTTTGAAACTTTGGCACGGCACGGCACGGCACGTGAAAAATTTAGTCACGGCACGGCACGGCACGTAGTCACGCGAGTCACGTGTAATTAGGACCATTAGATATTGATTTAATGGTAAATCTTGAATAAACTAACTTAAATTATAATTAAATGGTCACGCGAGTCACGCGAGTCACGTATGGTCACGGCACGTTTAGGCACGGCGTGACTCACGTGGCGTGACCATTCGCGTGCCGTGACCACCCATTGACATTTTGGTCACGGCACGGCACGGCACGTGAAAAATTAACTTGGTCACGGCACGGCACGGCACGAGACCAAAGTCACGGCGTGTTAGTCACGGCACGGCACGGCACGGCACGTTTTTCCCACTCTACTTAGTAGTCCGTGTGTGTGTGTTGTATTGGCATAATTCCTTTAGAAAAATATTCCGTATGTTTTAAGCTGATAAATAATTAAATATTATCTAAGCTAAGTAGGATTGTCAATGGATATCTATATGAGTAGGGTTAAAATGCAATATTAGTTTTGTGCTTCAATCATGCTCCACGTCTTTTTCACTGTTTTAAAAGTTCGAACAATCAATATGAACCGCTCAACATGATCTTCATATTAAAGTGTGCTTGGAGACCAAATTTTATATTTTTTGAAAATTATTTACTATTTTTTAGATAGGTACAAAATCACTGTTTGGATGGTCCAGAATGTTCTGAAAATAGTGATTTTGTACCTATATAAAAAATAGTAAAAAAATTCCAAAAAATATAAAATTTGGTCTGCAAGTACATTTTAATACGAAGATGATGGTCAGTGGTTCGGATCGACTGTTCGGACTTTGGAAACAAAAACAAAAATGGTGCACAAAACCAATGATACATTTTAACCCTACTCTATCTATATTAATATGATAATCCAATTCAATACACATGAATAGATTCGCATGTGGATTTGAAAAAATGTATTTGTCAGTTTATTGGATCTGCATGTGAATCTTGAAAAGAAATCCATTTTATTAATGAGTTCGCATTTGGATCTAATCCGAAATCCATTGATTCAATGTCTAATGTTATCCTAACATACTAGATATGATTTGAGTTATTTCAAGTCACACACGTCTAAAAAATAAATCATAATTAGTCATATAACCTACTTTAATTAAATTCATTATTCTTGATTTCCAAGTTTGTAATAAAATAATTTTATTCACTTGTGCTATACATTTTAGACATTTTAACTAACATATCTAATATGATCGGATCCGATCCAAAATCCACTACACTAACAAATACAAATTATATCTGGATCCTCAAAGTTTAATTGGATATGCATCCTGACCAGCCTTTGGTTTAGTGTCAAAGGTAATACTCTCCGTGTGGAATATCGCATGTTGAAAAGTCGGATTGTTAAATCCCTCGTGGATATTAAATAGTTGGGTTGCTTGATCTCCAACCTTTACTCATAAATTTATAATGAATCAATATTTGATAGTACTAAAATTTGGAGTAGAACTAGGGTGTACTCAAGCTCACCAAGTCCCACGGTTAACTTAACTCTAAAATCAATTGAATTGACTTCAAACGACGAATTCAAACAGTTAAAACCGATCTACTACACAAGTGATGTTTTGACATGCAAAATTTATAATTTTTTTAATTAATTTAGTAATCTACTACACAAGCGGTAAAAAATGATGAAAAGTAATGTATTAAAATTAACTTATAAATTTTATTTAACCACTTTACTATATACTAAATTTATTTTAAAATTTATAGTTTATGAATGTAAACACATTACTCATGAAGTATATCAGTTTCAACAGTTTAAATTTCAACATCTTAAGAACACCTTAGTTTCTACTCCTAGAATTTGATCCGAATCCGATCTATTGATAGCCCTGAAACTAATATCCTTACTTAGAAAGATCGTAACTTTAAAATTTAACTAAATTGTAGTTTAAAAAAAATGAGCATTAGCTGCTTTTTTCTACTAAAAAATGATAAATTTGTGGTTGAAGTTTTGTTACAGTTTTAACACTTGGAAAAAATCTGTGTGTTCTATCACCTTATGCGGTCACAATCTCTCTGATGAAATGACCTTAATTCAAAATGGTAATAACCCTTGACATCAGCTTGAAATCATTCCAAAACCATACTTCAATCATGATATGACAAGGTATTTATTATTTTCTCCCAATTAATTAGCTGATCTTGTAGACGTATGTATTACATCGAGGAATTCTTTTTCTAGATAAAAGGGGAAAAAGGTAGGAGAAGCGCTCGTGACTTGTGCATGTTTCATCGCAGTTTGAACCAAATGGTCATCTTTTCTCTGGTGCGCCGATTCTCTCAGTCGCTGATTGAAAATTTGATACGCTTCTTGGGTTTTTTTATTGTAGAATTTTCATTGGAACTTAGTATTGGGAATTTGGGATTCTTGCCTAGGCGGGGTTTTCCTTGAATACGTATCCTCTGCATTAACGCACCGTTTGAGTTAATTTATGAACCGTACGATCAGAATTTGAACCAATCATGTCCACTCCTATAATGCACGTGCACTTTAATATTAGTGCTGATCTCAATAGGACGGTTCAGATCTTAACTCAAAATTTGAGTTAATGCAGAGGATACGAATTCGTTTTCCTTTCCGTCAACCTTTTGCTCTCAAAAACTCTAGGTCTGCTGACACTGACATAGTCTTTGTTGGAATTTAATTTTAAATATCTCTGCGGTAGACTTACAATTTGACATCTATATTAGATAGCTTTTGCCTTCGCTCCTCTGAGCGAGTCCATAGCACCTTTCCAACTATTTTTCTTTGTTTTCTCCCCCCAACATAACTATAATTCATATCACCTAAGGTACCTATTTTAAAGAAGTCCCGTACATTTTGTAAGATTGAGTTGAATTGATCCGGATTATAATCGGACGGTTCGGATTTAAACGGCGGTGAGGTAAAGGTAATACAGAGAATTTGAACTCACATAATTATTTGTCAAGCAAACAATTATCCATAATGATATTGACCCAAACTAACGTTCAATTTTGAGATTGCTCTCATTGGTCTAGTAGCGAAGATAATGCTCTCTGTTTGAGATGTCATATGTTCGAAATCTGAATGGGAGAATTTCTTACGAATATTAAATAGTTCAATCTCTGCCCAATACAAAGGTTGGATCCTCCGAGATAAAGCATTCATCGAGTTTCAATGTGAACCATCGAATTAGATTCCCGACTAATTTTGTCCAAACCTATAATAGAACGGTGTTCTTTAAAATTTGTACTAGTATATAACTTACTAACAAATAGACCGGATTCAATCGGATTCAAACTCAAAAATTGGGGTGCATTGGGTGATATGAATTCCACCTGATGCCTGGATACCTGACAGGGATATGCCATCAGATTTCATTTTCTGTACATAATATTATGAATCTGTTACTCTAAATTTCTTTCTTCATGGAAAAAAATGTTTTTTTATGAGAGGCTTATTTGTCAGATATTGAAAGTTCAAAGAGTGGTTATCAAACTAAAATTTAGAAAAATAATTGTTACAGTTTGAAATTTTAAAATACGGTGCCTCTTGAAATGTTAATTATTTATGCAGAGTTAAGTTCACGCTTATTACTGTAAATTAACACTCGTCATTATATCAAAACTGATTAAAATTACAGCGGGAAGACTCATATCTTTCATGTCTCATTCGTGTTTCGCATTTTTATCTCCGTTTTCAAAGTTCAAATCAATCGATCTGAACCGCTTAACATGATCTCCATATTAAAATGTGTTTGGAGATCAAATTTTATATTTTTTTGAAAAAAAAATTCGGTTTCAAATATTTTAATATGAATATCATATTGAATGGTTCGGATTGACTATGTGAACTTTATAAATTAAAATAAAAATAAAATACGAATGAAATATGAAAAAACAAGACATTTAAACCCTGCTATTGAAATTACTTAGAAAAGATCCTTGTCAATTTTTACTATTTCTAATTGTTTTGCACGTATACATCGGTACAACCTGAAATTGATTGGAACGCGACGGGACCAATTGCGACCAAAACATCCACAAATCATGGTCCAGCCCTAGTCGTACGTAGACGAGACAAAATTTATATAGCCCTTAACCGTCTGACGTTTCACCAACAAGATTCTATCCAATCCGAGTCCGAGGTCATTCCATTCGAAAATCACAAAATAAAACCCAATAAGATTCTATCCAGTTCAAATTAGTAGGATTTGGCATCTGACCAGATAGGATACCTCATACCTGGACCAAGTATTTGTACAATGTAATTTCGTAATACCCTCACGTGAAAGCTTGTGGGTCTGTCTGACACGGCGATGATTTATGGAATAAAATAGTACTCTGTTTCATATTAATTAATCTATTATCCGTTATAAGGGAGATAAAGGTCACCACTCGGATACCAAAATAAAATTCGATGTCGTGTATCAGCTTTGGTGTACAGTGGAGCTGTAGAGGTCCGCTCAACAGGCACTGGCGAAGCCACAGCCAACCAGGATTTTGAACAATGTTATCCAACCCGTATTAATTTCATTTGAATTTGGATTTTATTTATTTTTGAATTTGAATTTTGTTTACCTCTGATGCTCTCATCTCTCAGAGAAATCGGCTGAGTTGTAACAAATTTGTCAAAGTTTTTCATCAATTTGTTTTAGAACTAGAACAAAAGGAAGAGGGAAAGAAGGATTTAACAGTGGTATCTCAATGAACATGTTATTTTTTTTTCCGAAGGAACGTGTCAAATTCTTTTACAAAAGAAATAGGTCGAATTTTAGTGTAAAGCATTATTTTTTTGTCCTGAGGTTCAATTGTTTAAAAATGAGTTGAACTTCAGAAGAATGGTCTTAGGACTATGCTCTGATAGACTATGCTTCAAAGTATATTTAACATTTTATATTTTACATTATTCTCTAAAATATATTGACATTTAACTTTTTATCTTAATATTATTTTAAAAAAAAATCTAGTTTCCAATCTAATTCAGTTGATTCCTACTGATTTTTCTGATTTCAATATCATGGTCAATTAACTGATTCAACTTCTAATGAAAAAGAATTATAATATTTTAATAAAAACATTTAATAAAAATAATAATTTTTTTGTGTACCCCCTGATAAAATTTCTGGCTACACTACTGTTAACAGGCCATGATCAAGGACCAAATCCCAAAACCTTATGTAACTAAATTAACTAAAGTTACTAATAATCCTGTGAGAGAAATATAAATAATCTATGGATGACATTGATGCAGAAGAATCCGAAATTCCAAATTTATCTATACTCATTATATTCTACATTTTATTAATTTTATTATAGCCATGAGTTAAATAGCAATAACTTTAATCTAGCCTGTTATAAATTTATTTAATCGATATTTTATTATCGTCGTAAATTTATCATGTTGAATATCGGTGTATAAATCATAGTCTTGGTGATGTGATATTGATTGGAGGCTAGGAAACTCAATCGTCTTTATGGAATATAGATTTTCAATTTAAGGTAGAAATTAAAAAAAAAAATTATCGTCATATTTAATGTCAAGTAACATTGTCAATTATTCTTTTTAATGACCCGAGATCTGTATCACTCTAAATGTAATATCCACAAACAATTGAAAATTTCAAAATTACAATCAACAAAGCAAAGATCTCTCGTTGATACGCTTGATCAATACATTCATTAGTCCTTTGTATGTGGTATCCTTGTCTCTATATAGCTAATAGCTGCACGTAATGTTGTCGTGCAAATTGATAAACACTGACGTAAGGAATCAACATGCTCCTGAGCTTAATTTTGTCATTATTTTGAATATAAGTATATTCTTATAATTTTTTATAAGAAAAACATAAAAATCAAACTATATTTTGGAAAAAAAAACAATTGAGGGTAGACAAATTTTGTAATTCTTCGAAGTTTAAGTATACTTTTATTTGTAAAATTAAAAGGCACAAAAAATAGAATTATATTTAAAAAAAAAAGTTCAACCCGAGTTGGTGGAAAAAAATTTATCCATAAAAATTATTAAATCCAGACGTACGAAAACAGAAAGAGTGTCTCGTTCCCAACAAATATAGAAAGATTTGACTTATTGAGTCCGATCCAAATATATGAATCAAACTCAATAGTCCAGATCCATTGATATAATATCTATATAGAGAGAGAGAGAGAGAGAGAGAGAGATGGGCTTTGTACTTCGCGAAGTAAAACCCCCGTTACTTCACGCTCATATTTTCATTTTGAAAATTCAAACAACCGATCCGAACCGTTCAACATGTTCTAAATATTGAAATGTGCTTGGAGACTAAATTTTACATTTTTTGGAATTTTTTTACTATTTATTAAGCCACTTTGAAAATCGCTGATCCACTGTGAACAGTAAAAAACAGTAAAATTTTCTGGACCACCGGATCAGCGATTTTCAAAGTAGCTTAATAAATAGTAAAAAAATTCCAAAAAATATAAAATTTAGTCTCCAAGCACATTTCAATATTTATAACATGTTGAACGTTCGGATCGATTGTTTGGATTTTCAAAATGACAAAATATGGCCCGAAGTAAACGGGGGTTTTACTTCGCGAAGTACAATAGCCCATCTCTCTCTCTCTCTCTCTATATATATATATATATATGAGTAAGGCTACGGTGCTTTGCAAAGTAAACCACCCCGTTTACTTCGGGCCATTTTTTAGATTTTGAAAATCTAAACAACCGATCCGAACCGTTCAACATGTTATAAATATTGAAATGTGCTTGGAGACCAAATTTTACATTTTTTGAAATTTGTTTACTATTTATTAAGCCACTTTGAAAGTTTCTGATCCAGTGGTCCAGAAAATTTTACTGTTTTTACTGTTCACCATCGGATCAGCGACTTTCAAAGTGGCTTAATAAATAGTAAAAAAATTTCAAAAAATGTAAAATTTGGTCTCCAAGCACATTTCAATATTTAGAACATGTTGAACGGTTCGGATCGGTTGTTTGGATTTTCAAAATCCAAAAAATAGCCCGAAGTAAACGTGGTGGTTTACTTTGCAAAGCACTGTAGCCTTACTCATATATATATATATATATATATATATATATATATTATATATATATAGAGTAGAACTAGGGTGCTCCTAAGCTCACCAAGCCCTTCCGTGAGCGCGACTCTAAAACCTATCAAATTGACTTCAAACGACATTTCCAAACCGTTAGATGTTCAATCTATATTAAAATGTGCTTGGAGACCAAATTTTACATTTTTTGGAATTTTTTTACTATTTATTAAGATGGTTTGAAAATCGCTATTTTCCAATGGTGCAGAATTTTAATAAAAACAGCGATTTTCAAACTATCTTAATAAATAGTAAAAAAATTCCAAAAAATGTAAAATTTGGTCTCCAAGCACATTTTAATATAGATTGAACATCTAACGGTTTGAAAATATCGTTTGAAGTCAATTCGATAGGTTTTAGAGTCGCGCTCACGAAGGACTTGGTGAGCTTAGGAGCACCCTAGTTCTACTCTTTATGAGTAGAACTAGGGTGCTCTCGAGTTCACCAAGCCCTTGGTGAACTCAAGTCCAAAACTCATCGGATCGGCTTCAAACGACGAATCCGACCGTTGAAACCCGTCTACCTTACGAGTGATGCGTCTATATGCAAAAATTTTAAATTTTGAAATTAATTTTGCATAGAATCAAGTAGTCAAAATTAGAAGGTTAATAAATTAATTGTAATACATTCATTTTCTTATCTTTTTTGACCACTTGACTCTATGCAAAATTAATTTCAAAATTTAAAATTTTTGCATGTAGACGCATCACTCATAAGGTAGACGGGTTTCAACGGTCTGATTCGTCGTTTGAAGCCGATCCGATGAGTTTTGGACTTGAGTTCACCAAGGGCTTGGTGAACTCGAGAGCACCCTAGTTCTACTCCTCTTTTTATTTCCGTACGTCTATATTTAATAATTTTTATGGATAAAAAATTTCCGAGTTGGCATGTGCCCACCTCTACTCCAAAAATAGTGATTTTGCACAAATCTAAATAACAGTAAAAATAAATAAAAAAAATATAAATTTGGTCTTCCAAGTACATTTTAATGTTGAGCGGTTCTTATAGCAAGTTTGTACTTTTAAAAATAGAGATAAAAAAATGCGAAGCACAATAAAGCACGAAAGACATGGATATTTTGAACCCTCCTCAATCATTAATTAGTAGAAAGAATATATACTAGCATATCGTCTATCTTATTTGATCGGAGTAATTTAATTTAACAAAGTAAGTGGGGGTGGGGTGGTCTACTGGTCTCGGATGCAATTATCATGATAGAATTATTAACTATTACATTGGGCAAATTTAGTCACGCCCCAACAAATTTATCCTACCGAATAGTAAATAGTTGGTACTGATAGGACATATTTATCTTAATCGTCCTTTCACTACCAAGTACCAACTATTTATTTGTAGGTATCCCCCATGTTCACCATTCCTGAAATAAGGGGTTCCGGATCCCCTAAAGTAACTCAACTTTTGAGTTTTTGATCGGGACCATCCAATTCGATTCTGTCGCTCGAGATCATCTCGGGATTCGAATCTGTCGTCAGAATGTGTGCACTCCACTTCGGAATGGATGGTTGAATCTGAATCGGAGGTCCCAATTTAAAATTCAAAAATTGAGTTACTTCACTGAATCCGAATTCGAAATAAGGGAGGATTTGTATAATTATCAACAATAAAACTTGTTTCTCTCGATAGCAAAACGGCATAAATAAAGTTTGCGAAATCAGTTGACGAGAGAACGCATTAGTTGCTCAAAATTTCTTGTTGACGAGAGAATGTTTTGAGAAAAACACTTGTTCTTAACTTTCATTCTTAATGTAACCATCCAAATTTTTTCTTGTTGAAGAATTCCAATACACCAACCTTTTGGGAATTTTAAATACTATAATGTATAATCGTTCAATCGCGCTTTGCTGCTACAATGCTATTTAATACAGCGATGGTTATGTATTTTGTTGGACACATATGCTAGAAATTAAAATTTAATTAAGTTAGTGAGCAGCTAATTGCAATTATAATTTTTAAGATCTAATTTTATCGGTAAATAATATAAAATTCATTTAAATTGAGAGTAATAAAATGTGAATCCTCTCAATCATTTTTTCAGTTCAACCAATTCAGGCCTTCTTCTTCTTCTTATTTCTTTTTGTAAAATGAGGTTATTTATGATTTTTGGACCTACACGTTAAAGTACTATATAAAGTTATTACTTTGGTGTTGCATTTAATGATCAAACATTTATTGTTCAAACATTAAAGTACTATGTGAAGTGATTACTTGTGTCAACAGTAATTAATTACAATTCATAATTCTCGATATGAATATATATATCTTGTGTCTGGAAGGTTCACGATGGACTGCTATTACCGCATCTATCACATTTAATTCAGAAGGGAATTAATTATCACAATTGAATTATTAACTATTTCATTTGGCAAATTTAGTCACCACCCAACAAATTTACCCTACCAAATAGTAAATAGTTGGTACTGAAAGGACAATTTACCCTACCGAATAGTAAATAGTTGGTATTGAAATCTGAAAGGACAAATTTACCCTAATCATCCTTTCAGTATCAACTATTTATTTTCAGCTATGCCGACGTTGTCCATTCCTGAAATAAGGAAGGACCTGTATAATATCATGAAAAGATACTTGTTCTCTCTCTCAAAACAAAGGAACTTGTTTCTTTCGATAGCAAAACGACAAAAAATGAAGTTCCTCTCCTGTATTTGTAAACGGAGAAGAGTAGTCATCAATACTCTATTACCAACTTGCCAAGGGTAATAGTCAGCTAGTGCAAATATCCGACGATTCCTGGCGCGATGATTCCCGCCCCATTTTTAATAACTTTCTTTTCCCAAAATAGCCCTCTTGGGGACCGGATGTGAGTAGGTTATTAATATTATTATTTTAGTACAATAAGCACGTACATTTTTTTCTTTGAACTTTTTAGTTCCAATCCAGCTTTGTTTATATTAGTCTCTGGATCTCTTTTACGAGAGAGTAGCATTATCGCTAGACTGTTAGTTCCAATGGCAATAGATTACTAATAATGAGGACGCATCTCCAGTCTCACAAAAAAAAATAAAAAATTGAAGAATTGAGTATCTGTATTACAATACTAGAGAGTCTGGCTACTATATCACTAGTGTCATTTCAAATTAAATAACACCATATCTTAAATTATTAGATCTGCTTTAATATTCGTGCAAGACACTAGTGTCATTCCAGGCTATCTTGTACACGAATATTAAAGCAGATCCAATGTTTAAAATGTGGTGTTATTTGATTTGAAATGACACTAGTGGTATAGTAGCCGGACTCAATACTAGATTATAAAAGACTATATGAAAGTAAAATCTTGCATAATAGTACTCATGTATTTTCCAATGATATTATGATGTAGGTTTCTAAATTTCATCCACAGGAAAAATAAATAAAAATCATATAAGAATGTTCATTAAAAAAGAAATGGTATGCTTTCGTTGATTCGGTCTTAGGCTCTTAGCTATGTAACTAGTGTTATTAGGTTTCTGCATGTGTGAAGTGATGGTTGCTTTGTTGACTTTTTCAGAATACGAAGAAAGATGACACACACACACACAAAGATATTTTAACAATTTAGAACCTAGCGGAGATTTTTATTTTATTTTTAATCAAAATGTGCTAGCAAATGAGGAATATTAATGGTCCAAAGCTGTTGTCAATTAATATTTGTGATTCTCTCTCTCTCACTCAAATCTCAAGTGCGTTTCTAAATTCCAACTGTTCTTATTTATTAGTGCTTAACTTCAATTTAGTAACAAATCAATAGTCAATCTCCATTCCAAATTATAATTCTTTTGTTGTAAAATTATTATTTTTAGTAGACACCGAAGTTCAAGCTACTCAACTATTTAATATCTACAATATTTCTTCTTATCCAAACATGCAATTTTCTATACAAAAAACATTGTCTTTGTTACAAGATTAAAGACCTCATTCTCTTGTAAGCGACCGAGATTAAGACTCATTTTTTTGGTAGCTCCTTTTGTTAGTTTTATTTTACATAATAATTTTTGCGCAATAGCTGCTGTTTTCTGTCGTAGTTTTTTTTTTGTGTGTAAATATTGCGTGACGTAGTAATAATTGCCAGGATAGTAAAACCTTAGTTAATGGTTTGCCCAGCTAAAATGTACTTATATTTTCTTTGGTGTAATTAGGCGTTTTTTAAAATAATTAATTATAATCAATTATATTTTCTCTCCGAAGACCTTTGATTTAGAATATTATTTAAAAAATAAGCGACATCACGCGCCAAAGCAACATTATTTTTTGTTCAAAGGATAGTGTTCACTAATTCACCGGACATCTCACCACTCGTCCCCTGTGACCTAAACAAGGTTTTTAATTTTTAACCAATTGGTGTGGTGAGCCTAACTTTTCACTGTACCGCAGCACCTCTGATACTTTACTCCAACCGGACCCAAATTCCATCATTGCCATGTGGCATCGGGGCACATTGAAATGGCCTTTTTAATCGCCATCATTGTTCCTCCTGCGTAACCCCATCTCAAGGTAACAATAAGAATAACGTAATTATAGTGTTTTGCATCTTCCACTTTCATCTCCAAATTGAGTCAATAACAAATAATTAAAGTCAATTTGAGATAAAAAAAAATAGTTGCATGTTGAGATCAATTTGAGTAAGAAATGCAAAATCATAATTGATTTAGAGAAGAAATGAAATAAACACAAAGCAAGCGTTACTGAGCTAAGAAAAATTATCAAGGACATATTAATAAAAGGGTATATATAAAAGAATAATCTTTAAATAAAGTGAAGTGCTACTTAACAAATGTAAAGTACAAGGAGCAATATTTTCATATCGACAGTTGGATAATAAGAACATGAAAAAAATTGATATATCATGTATCAATATTCAATTATTTTTTAATGATTGAAACAATAACAATTAATACCGTGATGTTGTGGCATTATGTTGTATATATATGCTTTATCTATCATAATTTTAGACTTCTATTGTAATGGACTTTTAATTTTAGTAATAATTTATATTATACTATTTCATGTATATAAAATGCATAATAAAATTATAATGTTAATCGTTAATCTACATATATGATCACAAATTATATATATAATGTACAGTGTTCTTTCGTGTATATATTTAAAACCTCATTTTAAACTGCTTGAAAGTTGGCTTTATAGTTTATACACATTTTCTCTTTGCCAAGATATCCAAAGCGAATAGCAGGAGCTACACCGGGAGCTGTTTAACTGCGCTCCTTAACGAAACCCAGATTAGATGAACTAAATAAGAGCATAAATTAGAGTGTCACTTAAAACCACGAAAAATACTTACAAGTCATTGAAGTCACAGCCTCACAGGTATTCGCGATTCACTGATTTGGCTACTTCTAATGTTAAATTCGTTCGACTACATGACACAACTGGAGCACCAAATAGATAGGTAAATTTCTGTAGAAAGAGAAGTAACTGTTATTATTTTCGAAGTGATAGAAAGTGCTATGTGCATCTGTAGAAAACAAGAAGGGATACGGAGAAAGAAACGAGTCCACATAATCTGCATTAACGTACCGTTTGTGTTTATCTCCGGACCGTCCAATCAGAATCTGGGCTAATCCGGCCCACGTCTGTATGCACGGGGAACTTAAATGTTCGTGCGGATAAAATCGAACAGTCCAGATCTAAAATAAAAAATTAGTTACCTCAGATAATACGAAGTAGGGGATACGGAAAAGAAAACCGACGGCCTGTAAGCTGCTGCTCTTTTGCTTTTCCCACTTCGTCAGCGACAAAAATAAAGAGAGAGAGAGAGAAGAAAGGAAGAGATTAGAGACTAGAGAGAGAATCAAAGACAAACCAAAAGCATCTCTTTCTCTCTCTCTCAACCCTTCGCAATCACCACATTACCTTCTTTTTTCTCTTCGAATCCCCAAAGAAGATGCGATTGAGCCAAGGAAAGATCAGCTCACTCTGCTTCTAGTTCTTTTCTTTATTTCAAATTTGGAGTTTTTCGAGGTTTCTCGAGGTAATACTTGTTGCTGCTAACCAATGGCGAGTGTTTCGTCGGAGGGATCCGATGAGAGATGTGGGAGCTACAGTCCTAGTGCTGACGTCAGCGGTTCTGAGACCTCCAGTGAGTGCTCAGGTCGCAGGAGGTACGGCGCTGCCTCTGCCCTCGTTCTCCGCTGCCGGCGCTTCCAGCTCATTTGCTTCCTCGCCGCTGCCGCCGAGCAATGGAGTTATTTTTGGGACGGGAAGATGGAGAAGCGAGACGAATTGACAGGTTCGAATTTTCTTTATTTTTGGAGAAATTTTTGTTGAGAACCTTGCATGTTTAGATTTTCTGAAAATACTCCCTTTAGTTTAAGTTTGTATTTCGGGGAAAGCTGCGGTGCCTGCCTGCCTGTGCAAGCGATAAGCTGAATTTTCTGGTCTATTCTTCTTGCTATATTGGTAGAATATTTAATTTAGCACCATTTTTCCACTTGGAACCTTGATTTTCAGAATATCTGTAGAAACATCTTCCAAGTAATTTATATTTGTGTAATCTATGGAGACCAACTTTTACATTTTTTGAAACTTTTTTTACTATTTATTAAGCAGTTTTAAAATCGCTGATTTTAATAAACTGTGAAAAATTTATGAAGTCTATTAAAATCAAGGATTTTAAACTAGCTTAATAATAGTAAAAAAAGTTCCAAAAAATGTAAAAGTTGGTCTCCATATATTACACAAATATAAATTACTTGGAAGATGTTTCTACAGATATTCTGAAAATCAAGGTTCCAAGTGGAAAAATGGTGCTAAATTAAATATTCTACCAATATAGCAAGAAGAATAGACCAGAAAATTCAG
Source organism: Carex parvula (assembly GCA_025461045.1). Lineage (NCBI taxonomy): Eukaryota > Viridiplantae > Streptophyta > Magnoliopsida > Poales > Cyperaceae > Carex > Carex parvula. The sequence goes on along the minus strand of JAJGRW010004666.1, from coordinate 15,137 downwards.
CTTATCGCTTGCACAGGCAGGCAGGCACCGCAGCTTTCCCCGAAATACAAACTTAAACTAAAGGGAGTATTTTCAGAAAATCTAAACATGCAAGGTTCTCAACAAAAATTTCTCCAAAAATAAAGAAAATTCGAACCTGTCAATTCGTCTCGCTTCTCCATCTTCCCGTCCCAAAAAATAACTCCATTGCTCGGCGGCAGCGGCGAGGAAGCAAATGAGCTGGAAGCGCCGGCAGCGGAGAACGAGGCAGAGGCAGCGCCGTACCTCCTGCGACCTGAGCACTCACTGGAGGTCTCAGAACCGCTGACGTCAGCACTAGGACTGTAGCTCCCACATCTCTCATCGGATCCCTCCGACGAAACACTCGCCATTGGTTAGCAGCAACAAGTATTACCTCGAGAAACCTCGAAAAACTCCAAATTTGAAATAAAGAAAGAACTAGAAGCAGAGTGAGCTGATCTTTCCTTGGCTCAATCGCATCTTCTTTGGGGATTCGAAGAGAAAAAAGAAGGTAATGTGGTGATTGCGAAGGGTTGAGAGAGAGAGAAAGAGATGCTTTTGGTTTGTCTTTGATTCTCTCTCTAGTCTCTAATCTCTTCCTTCTTTCTCTCTCTCTCTCTTTATTTTTTGTCGCTGACGAAGTGGGAAAAGCAAAAGAGCAGCAGCTTACAGGCGTCGGTTTCTTTTTCCGTATCCCCTACTTCGTATTATCTGAGGTAACTAATTTTTATTTTAGATCTGGACTGTTCGATTTTAATCCGCACGAACATTTAAGTTCCCCGTGCATACAGACGTGGGCCGGATTAGCCCAGATTCTGATTGGACGGTCCGGAGATAAACACAAACGGTACGTTAATGCAGATTATGTGGACTCGTTTCTTTCTCCGTATCCCTTCTTGTTTTCTACAGATGCACATAGCACTTTTCTATCACTTCGAAAATAATAACAGTTACTTCTCTTTTCTACAGAAATTTACCTATCTATTTGGTGCGCCAGTTGTGTCATGTAGTCGAACGAATTTAACATTAGAAGTAGCCAAATCAGTGAATCGCGAATACCTGTGAGGCTGTGACTTCAATGACTTGTAAGTATTTTTCGTGGTTTTAAGTGACACTCTAATTTATGCTCTTATTTAGTTCATCTAATCTGGGTTTCGTTAAGGAGCGCAGTTAAACAGCTCCCGGTGTAGCTCCTGCTATTCGCTTTGGATATCTTGGCAAAGAGAAAATGTGTATAAACTATAAAGCCAACTTTCAAGCAGTTTAAAATGAGGTTTTAAATATATACACGAAAGAACACTGTACATTATATTATATAATTTGTGATCATATATGTAGATTAACGATTAACATTATAATTTTATTATGCATTTTATATACATGAAATAGTATAATATAAATTATTACTAAAATTAAAAGTCCATTACAATAGAAGTCTAAAATTATGATAGATAAAGCATATATTACAACATAATGCCACAACATCACGGTATTAATTGTTATTGTTTCAATCATTAAAAAATAATTGAATATTGATACATGATATATCAATTTTTTTCATGTTCTTATTATCCACTGTCGATATGAAATATTGCTCCTTGTACTTTACATTTGTTAAGTAGCACTTCACTTTATTTAAAGATTATTCTTTTATATATACCCTTTTATTAATATGTCCTTGATAATTTTTTCTTAGCTCAGTAACGCTTGCTTTTGTGTTTATTCATTTCTTCTCTAAATCAATTATGATTTTGCATTTCTTACTCAAATTGATCTCAACATGCAACTATTTTTTTTTATCTCAAATTGACTTTAATTATTTGTTATTGACTCAATTTGGAGATGAAAGTGGAAGATGCAAAACACTATAATTACGTTATTCTTATTGTTACCTTGAGATGGGGTTACGCAGGAGGAACAATGATGGCGATTAAAAGGCCATTTCAATGTGCCCCGATGCCACATGGCAATGATGGAATTTGGGTCCGGTTGGAGTAAAGTATCAGAGGTGCTGCGGTACAGTGAAAAGTTAGGCTCACCACACCAATTGGTTAAAAATTAAAAACCTTGTTTAGGTCACAGGGGACGAGTGGTGAGATGTCCGGTGAATTAGTGAACACTATCCTTTGAACAAAAAATAATGTTGCTTTGGCGCGTGATGTCGCTTATTTTTTAAATAATATTCTAAATCAAAGGTCTTCGGAGAGAAAATATAATTGATTATAATTATATTATTTTAAAAAACGCCTAATTACACCAAAGAAAATATAAGTACATTTTAGCTGGGCAAACCATTAACTAAGGTTTTACTATCCTGGCAATTATTACTACGTCACGCAATATTTACACACAAAAAAAAAACTACGACAGAAAACAGCAGCTATTGCGCAAAATTATTATGTAAAATAAAACTAACAAAAAGGAGCTACCAAAAAAATGAGTCTTTAATCTCGGTCGCTTACAAGAGAATGAGTCTTTAATCTTGTAACAAAGACAATGTTTTTTGTATAGAAAATTGCATGTTTGGATAAGAAGAAATATTGTAGATATTAAATAGTTGAGTAGCTTGAACTTCGGTGTCTACTAAAAATAATAATTTTACAACAAAAGAATTATAATTTGGAATGGAGATTGACTATTGATTTGTTACTAAATTGAAGTTAAGCACTAATAAATAAGAACAGTTGGAATTTAGAAACGCACTTGAGATTTGAGTGAGAGAGAGAGAATCACAAATATTAATTGACAACAAGCTTTGGACCATTAATATTCCTCATTTGCTAGCACATTTTGATTAAAAATAAAATAAAAATCTCCGCTAGGTTCTTAAATTGTTAAAATATCTTTGTGTGTGTGTGTGTCATCTTTCTTCGTATTCTGAAAAAGTCAACAAAGCAACCACTCACTTCACACATGCAGAAACCTAATAACACTAGTTACATAGCTAAGAGCCTAAGACCGAATCAACGAAAGCATACCATTTCTTTTTTAATGAACATTCTTATATGATTTTTATTTATTTTTCCTGTGGATGAAATTTAGAAACCTACATCATAATATCATTGGAAAATACATGAGTACTATTATGCAAGATTTTACTTTCATATAGTCTTTTATAATCTAGTATTGAGTCCGGCTACTATACCACTAGTGTCATTTCAAATCAAATAACACCACATTTTAAACCATTGGATCTGCTTTAATATTCGTGTACAAGATAGCCTGGAATGACACTAGTGTCTTGCACGAATATTAAAGCAGATCTAATAATTTAAGATATGGTGTTATTTAATTTGAAATGACACTAGTGATATAGTAGCCAGACTCTCTAGTATTGTAATACAGATACTCAATTCTTCAATTTTTATTTTTTTTGTGAGACTGGAGATGCGTCCTCATTATTAGTAATCTATTGCCATTGGAACTAACAGTCTAGCGATAATGCTACTCTCTCGTAAAAGAGATCCAGAGACTAAATATAAACAAAGCTGGATTGGAACTAAAAAGTTCAAAGAAAAAAATGTACGTGCTTATTGTACTAAAATAATAATATTAATAACCTACTCACATCCGGTCCCCAAGAGGGCTATTTTGGGAAAAGAAAGTTATTAAAAATGGGGCGGGAATCATCGCGCCAGGAATCGTCGGATATTTGCACTAGCTGACTATTACCCTTGGCAAGTTGGTAATAGAGTATTGATGACTACTCTTCTCCGTTTACAAATACAGGAGAGGAACTTCATTTTTTGTCGTTTTGCTATCGAAAGAAACAAGTTCCTTTGTTTTGAGAGAGAGAAACAAGTATCTTTTCATGATATTATACAGGTCCTTCCTTATTTCAGGAATGGACAACGTCGGCATAGCTGAAAATAAATAGTTGATACTGAAAGGATGATTAGGGTAAATTTGTCCTTTCAGATTTCAATACCAACTATTTACTATTCGGTAGGGTAAATTTGTCCTTTCAGTACCAACTATTTACTATTTGGTAGGGTAAATTTGTTGGGTGGTGACTAAATTTGCCAAATGAAATAGTTAATAATTCAATTGTGATAATTAATTCCCTTCTGAATTAAATGTGATAGATGCGGTAATAGCAGTCCATCGTTGAACCTTCCAGACACAAGATATATATATTCATATCGAGAATTATGAATTGTAATTAATTACTGTTGACACAAGTAATCACTTCACATAGTACTTTAATGTTTGAACAATAAATGTTTGATCATTAAATGCAACACCAAAGTAATAACTTTATATAGTACTTTAACGTGTAGGTCCAAAAATCATAAATAACCTCATTTTTACAAAAAGAAATAAGAAGAAGAAGAAGGCCTGAATTGGTTGAACTGAAAAAATGATTGAGAGGATTCACATTTTATTACTCTCAATTTAAATGAATTTTTATATTATTTACCGATAAAATTAGATCTTAAAAATTATAATTGCAATTAGCTGCTCACTAACTTAATTAAATTTTAATTTCTAGCATATGTGTCCAACAAAAATACATAACCATCGCTGTATTAAATAGCACTGTATAGCAGCAAAGCACGATTGAACGATTATACATTATAGTATTTAAAATTCCCAAAAGGTTGGTGTATTGGAATTCTTCAACAAGAAAAAATTTGGATGGTTACATTAAGAATGAAAGTTAAGAACAAGTGTTTTTCTCAAAACATTCTCTCGTCAACAAGAAATTTTGAGCAACTAATGCGTTCTCTCGTCAACTGATTTCGCAAACTTTATTTATGCCGTTTTGCTATCGAGAGAAACAAGTTTTATTGTTGATAATTATACAAATCCTCCCTTATTTCGAATTCGGATTCAGTGAAGTAACTCAATTTTTGGATTTTAAATTGGGACCTCCGATTCAGATTCAAGACCATCCATTCCGAAGTGGAGCGCACACATTCTGACGACAGATTCGAATCCCGAGATGATCTCGAGCGACAGAATCGAATTGGATGGTCCCGATCAAAAACTCAAAAGTTGAGTTACTTTAGGGGATCCGGAACCCCTTATTTCAGGAATGGTGAACATGGGGGATACCTACAAATAAATAGTTGGTACTTGGTAGTGAAAGGACGATTAAGATAAATATGTCCTATCAGTACCAACTATTTACTATTCGGTAGGATAAATTTGTTGGGGCGTGACTAAATTTGCCCAATGTTATAGTTAATAATTCTATCATGATAATTGCATCTGAGACCAGTAGACCACCCCACCCCCACTTACTTTGTTAAATTAAATTACTCCGATCAAATAAGATAGACGATATGCTAATATATATTCTTTCTACTAATTAATGATTGAGGAGGGTTCAAAATATCCATGTCTTTCGTGCTTTATTGTGCTTCGCATTTTTTTATCTCTATTTTTAAAAGTACAAACTTGCTATAAGAACCGCTCAACATTAAAATGTACTTGGAAGACCAAATTTATATTTTTTTATTTATTTTTACTGTTATTTAGATTTGTACAAAATCACTATTTTTGGAGTAGAGGTGGGCACATGCCAACTCGGAAATTTTTTATCCATAAAAGTTATTAAATATAGACGTACGGAAATAAAAAGAGGAGTAGAACTAGGGTGCTCTCGAGTTCACCAAGCCCTTGGTGAACTCAAGTCCAAAACTCATCGGATCGGCTTCAAACGACGAATCAGACCGTTGAAACCCGTCTACCTTATGAGTGATGCGTCTACATGCAAAAATTTTAAATTTTGAAATTAATTTTGCATAGAGTCAAGTGGTCAAAAAAGATAAGAAAATGAATGTATTACAATTAATTTATTAACCTTCTAATTTTGACTACTTGATTCTATGCAAAATTAATTTCAAAATTAAAATTTTTGCATATAGACGCATCACTCGTAAGGTAGACGGGTTTCAACGGTCGGATTCGTCGTTTGAAGCCGATCCGATGAGTTTTGGACTTGAGTTCACCAAGGGCTTGGTGAACTCGAGAGCACCCTAGTTCTACTCATAAGAGTAGAACTAGGGTGCTCCTAAGCTCACCAAGTCCCTTCGTGAGCGCGACTCTAAAACCTATCGAATTGACTTCAAACGATATTTTCAAACCGTTAGATGTTCAATCTATATTAAATGTGCTTGGAGACCAAATTTTACATTTTTTGGAATTTTTTTACTATTTATTAAGATAGTTTGAAAATCGCTGTTTTTATTAAAATTCTGCACCATTGGAAAAATAGCGATTTTCAAACCATCTTAATAAATAGTAAAAAAATTCCAAAAAATGTAAAATTTGGTCTCCAAGCACATTTTAATATAGATTGAACATCTAACGGTTTGGAAATGTCGTTTGAAGTCAATTTGATAGGTTTTAGAGTCGCGCTCACGGAAGGGCTTGGTGAGCTTAGGAGCACCCTAGTTTCTACTTCTATATATATATATATATATATATATATATATATATATATATATATATATATATGAGTAAGGCTACAGTGCTTTGCAAAGTAAACCACCACGTTTACTTCGGGCTATTTTTTGGATTTTGAAAATCCAAACAACCGATCCGAACCGTTCAACATGTTCTAAATATTGAAATGTGCTTGGAGACCAAATTTTACATTTTTTGAAATTTTTTTACTATTTATTAAGCCACTTTGAAAGTCGCTGATCCGATGGTGAAACAGTAAAAACAGTAAAATTTTCTGGACCACTGGATCAGAAACTTTCAAAGTGGCTTAATAAATAGTAAAACAAATTTCAAAAAATGTAAAATTTGGTCCTCCAAGCACATTTCAATATTTATAACATGTTGAACGGTTCGGATCGGTTGTTTAGATTTTCAAATCTAAAAAATGGCCCGAAGTAAACGGGGTGGTTTACTTTGCAAAGCACCGTAGCCTTACTCATATATATATATATATATAGAGAGAGAGAGAGAGAGATGGGCTATTGTACTTCGCGAAGTAAAACCCCCGTTTACTTCGGGCCATATTTTGTCATTTTGAAAATCCAAACAATCGATCCGAACGTTCAACATGTTATAAATATTGAAATGTGCTTGGAGACTAAATTTTATATTTTTTGGAATTTTTTTACTATTTATTAAGCTACTTTGAAAATCGCTGATCCGGTGGTCCAGAAAATTTTACTGTTTTTTACTGTTCACAGTGGATCAGCGATTTTCAAAGTGGCTTAATAAATAGTAAAAAAATTCCAAAAAATGTAAAATTTAGTCTCCAAGCACATTTCAATATTTAGAACATGTTGAACGGTTCGGATCGGTTGTTTGAATTTTCAAAATGAAAATATGAGCGTGAAGTAAACGGGGGTTTTACTTCGCGAAGTACAATAGCCCATCTCTCTCTCTCTCTCTCTCTCTCTCTCTATATATATATATATATATCAATGGATCTGGACTATTGAGTTTGATTCATATATTTGGATCGGACTCAATAAGTCAAATCTTTCTATATTTGTTGGGAACGAGACACTCTTTCTGTTTTCGTACGTCTGGATTTAATAATTTTTATGGATAAATTTTTTTCCACCAACTCGGGTTGAACTTTTTTTTTTAAATATAATTCTATTTTTTGTGCCTTTTAATTTTACAAATAAAAGTATACTTAAACTTCGAAGAATTACAAAATTTGTCTACCCTCAATTGTTTTTTTTTCCAAATATAGTTTGATTTTTATGTTTTTCTTATAAAAAATTATAAGAATATACTTATATTCAAAATAATGACAAAATTAAGCTCAGGAGCATGTTGATTCCTTACGTCAGTGTTTATCAATTTGCACGACAACATTACGTGCAGCTATTAGCTATATAGAGACAAGGATACCACATACAAAGGACTAATGAATGTATTGATCAAGCGTATCAACGAGAGATCTTTGCTTTGTTGATTGTAATTTTGAAATTTTCAATTGTTTGTGGATATTACATTTAGAGTGATACAGATCTCGGGTCATTAAAAAGAATAATTGACAATGTTACTTGACATTAAATATGACGATAATTTTTTTTTTAAATTTCGACCTTAAATTGAAAATCTATATTCCATAAAGACGATTGAGTTTCCTAGCCTCCAATCAATATCACATCACCAAGACTATGATTTATACACCGATATTCAACATGATAAATTTACGACGATAATAAATATCGATTAAATAAATTTATAACAGGCTAGATTAAAGTTATTGCTATTTAACTCATGGCTATAATAAAAATTAATAAAATGTAGAATAAATGAGTATAGATAAAATTTGGAATTTCGGATTCTTCTGCATCAATGTCATCCATAGATATTTATATTTCTCTCACAGGATTATTAGTACTTTAGTTAATTTAGTTACATAAGGTTTTGGGATTTGGTCCTTGGATCATGGCCTGTTAACAGTAGTGTAGCCAGAAATTTTATCAGGGGGTACACAAAAAAATTATTATTTTTATTAAATGTTTTTATTAAAATATTATAATTCTTTTTCATTAGAAGTTGAATCAGTTAATTGACCATGATATTGAAATCAGAAAAATCAGTAGGAATCAACTGAATTAGATTGGAAACTAGATTTTTTTTTAAAATAATATTAAGATAAAAAGTTAAATGTCAAATATATTTTAGAGAATAATGTAAAATATTAAAATGTTAAATTATACTTTGAAGCATAGTCTATCAGAGCATAGTCCATAAGACCATTCTTCTGAAGTTCAACTCATTTTTAAACAATTGAACCTCAGGACAAAAAAATAATGCTTTACACTAAAATTCGACCTATTTCTTTTGTAAAAGAATTTGACACGTTCCTTCGGAAAAAAAAATAACATGTTCATTGAGATACCACTGTTAAATCCTTCTTTCCCTCTTCCTTTTGTTCTAGTTCTAAAACAAATTGATGAAAAACTTTGACAAATTTGTTACAACTCAGCCGATTTCTCTGAGAGATGAGAGCATCAGAGGTAAACAAAATTCAAATTCAAAAATAAATAAAATCCAAATTCAAATGAAATTAATACGGGGTTGGATAACATTGTTCAAAATCCTGGTTGGCTGTGGCTTCGCCAGTGCCTGTTGAGCGGACCTCTACAGCTCCACTGTACACCAAAGCTGATACACGACATCGAATTTTATTTTGGTATCCGAGTGGTGACCTTTATCTCCCTTATAACGGATAATAGATTAATTAATATGAAACAGAGTACTATTTTATTCCATAAATCATCGCCGTGTCAGACAGACCCACAAGCTTTCACGTGAGGGTATTACGAAATTACATTGTACAAATACTTGGTCCAGGTATGAGGTATCCTATCTGGTCAGATGCCAAATCCTACTAATTTGAACTGGATAGAATCTTATTGGGTTTTATTTTGTGATTTTCGAATGGAATGACCTCGGACTCGGATTGGATAGAATCTTGTTGGTGAAACGTCAGACGGTTAAGGGCTATATAAATTTTGTCTCGTCTACGTACGACTAGGGCTGGACCATGATTTGTGGATGTTTTGGTCGCAATTGGTCCCGTCGCGTTCCAATCAATTTCAGGTTGTACCGATGTATACGTGCAAAACAATTAGAAATAGTAAAAATTGACAAGGATCTTTTCTAAGTAATTTCAATAGCAGGGTTTAAATGTCTTGTGTTTTTCATATTTCATTCGTATTTTATATTTTTATTTTAATTTATAAAGTTCACATAGTCAATCCGAACCATTCAATATGATATTCATATTAAAATATATTTGAAAACCGAATTTTTTTTTCAAAAAAATATAAAATTTGATCTCCAAACACATTTTAATATGGAGATCATGTTAAGCGGTTCAGATCGATTGATTTGAACTTTGAAAACGGAGATGAAAATGCGAAACACGAATGAGACATGAAAGATATGAGTCTTCCCGCTGTAATTTTAATCAGTTTTGATATAATGACGAGGGTTAATTTACAGTAATAAGCGTGAACTTAACTCTGCATAAATAATTAACATTTGAAATTCACCGTATTTAAAAATTTCAAACTGTAACAATCATCTTTCTAAATTTTAGTTTGATAACCACTCTTTGAACTTTCAATATCTGACAAATAAGCCCCTAATAAAAAACATTTTTTTACATGAAGAAAGAAATTTAGAGTAACAGATTCACAATATTACGTACAGAAAATGAAATCTGATGGCATATCCCTGTCAGGTATCCAGGCATCAGGTGGAATTCATATCACCCAATGCACCCCAATTTTTGAGTTTGAATCCGATTGAATCCGGTCTATTTGTTAGTAAGTTATATACTAGTACAATTTTAAAGAACACCGTTCTATTATAGGTTTGGACAAAATTAGTCGGGAATCTAATTCGATGGTTCACATTGAAACTCGATGAATGCTTTATCTCGGAGGATCCAACCTTTGTATTGGGCAGAGATTGAAACTATTTAATATTCGGTAAGAAATTCTCCCATTCAGATTTCGAACATATGACATCTCAAACAGAGAGCATTATCTCGCTACTAGGACCAATGAGAGCAATCTCAAAATTGAACGTTTAGTTTGGGTCAATATCATTATGGATAATTGTTTGCTTGACAAATAATTATGTGAGTTCAAATTCTCTGTATTACCTTTACCTCACCGCCGTTTAAATCCGAACCGTCCGATTATAATCCGGATCAATTCAACTCAATCTTACAAATGTACGGACTTCTTTAAAATAGGTACTTAGGTGATATGAATTATAGTTATGTTGGGGGGGAGAAAACAAAGAAAATAGTTGGAAAGGTGCTATGGACTCGCTCAGAGGAGCGAAGGCAAAGCTATCTAATATAGATGTCAAATTGTAAGTCTACCGCAGAGATATTTAAAATTAAATTCCAACAAAGACTATGTCAGTGTCAGCAGACATAGAGTTTTTGAGAGCAAAAGGTTGACGGAAAGGAAAACGAATTCGTATCCTCTGCATTAACTCAAATTTGAGTTAAGATCTGAACCGTCCTATTGAGATCAGCACTAATATTAAGTGCACGTGCATTATAGGAGTGGACATGATTGGTTCAAATTCTGATCGTACGGTTCATAATTAACTCAACGGTGCGTTAATGCAGAGGATACGTATTCAAGGAAAACCCCGCCTAGGCAAGAATCCCAAATTCCCAATACTAAGTTCCAATGAAAATTCTACAATAAAAAAAACCCAAGAAGCGTATCAAATTTTCAACTCAGCGACTGAGAGAATCGGCGCACCAGAGAAAAGATGACCCATTTGGTTCAAACTGCGATGAAACATGCACAAGTCACGAGCGCTTCTCCTACCTTTTTCCCTTTTATCTAGAAAAAGAATTCCCTCGATGTAATACATACGTCTACAAGATCAGCTAATTAATTGGGAGAAAATAATAAATACCTTGTCATATCATGATTGAAGTATGGTTTTGGAATGATTTCAAGCTGATGTCAAGGGTTATTACCATTTTGAATTAAGGTCATTTCATCAGAGAGATTGTGACCGCATAAGATGATAGGACACAGATTTTTTCCAAGTGTTAAAACTGCAACAAAACTTCAACCACAAATTTATCATTTTTTAGTAGAAAAAAGTAGCTAATGCTCATTTTTTTTAAACTACAATTTAGTTAAATTTTAAAGTTACGATCTTTCTAAGTAAGGATATTAGTTTCAGGCTATCAATAGATCGGATTCGGATCAAATTCTAGGAGTAGAAACTAGAGTGTTCTTAAGCTGTTGAAATTTAAACTGTTGAAACTAATCTAATGTGTTTACATTCACAAACTATAAATTTAAAAATAAATTTAGTATAAAGTAAAGTGGTTAAATAAAATTTATAAGTTAATTTTAATACATTACTTTTCATCATTTTTTACCGCTTGTGTAGTAGATTACTAAATTAATTAAAAGAAATTATAAATTTTGCATGTCAAAACATCACTTGTGTAGTAGATCGGTTTTAACTGTTTGAATTCGTCGTTTGAAATCAATTCAATTGATTTTAGAGTTAAGTTAACCGTGGGACTTGGTGAGCTTGAGTACACCCTAGTTCTACTCCAAATTTTAGTACTATCAAATATTGATTCATTATAAATTTATGAGTAAAGGTTGGAGATCAAGCAACCCAACTATTTAATATCCACGAGGGATTTAACAATCCGACTTTTCAACATGCGATATTCCACACGGAGAGTATTACCTTTGACACTAAACCAAAGGCTGGTCAGGATGCATATCCAATTAACTTTGAGGATCCCGATATAATTTGTATTTGTTAGTGTAGTGGATTTTGATCGGATCCGATCATATTAGATATGTTAGTTAAAATGTCTAAAATGTAGAGCACAAGTGAATAAAATTATTTTATTACAAACTTGGAAATCAAGAATAATGAATTTAATTAAAGTAGGTTATATGACTAATTATGATTTATTTTTTAGACGTGTGTGACTTGAAATAACTCAAATCATATCTAGTATGTTAGGATAACATTAGACATTGAATCAATGGATTTCGGATTAGATCCAAATGCGAACTCATTAATAAAATGGATTTCTTTTCAAGATTCACATGCAGATCCAATAAACTGACAAATACATTTTTTCAAATCCACATGCGAATCTATTCATGTGTATTTGAATTGGATTATCATATTATATATAGATAGAGTAGGGTTAAAATGTATCATTGGTTTTGTGCACCATTTTTGTTTTTGTTTCCAAAGTCCGAACAGTCGATCCGAACCACTGACCATCATCTCGTATTAAAATGTACTTGCAGACCAATTTTATATTTTTTGGAATTTTTTTACTATGTTTTATATAGGTACAAAATTCACTATTTTCAGAACATTCTGGACCATCCAAACAGTGATTTTGTACCTATCTAAAAAATAGTAAATAATTTTCAAAAAATATAAAATTTGGTCTCCAAGCACACTTTAATATGAAGATCATGTTGAGCGGTTCATATTGATTGTTCGAACTTTTAAAACAGTGAAAAAAGACGTGGAGCATGATTGAAGCACAAAACTAATATTGCATTTTAACCCTACTCATATAGATATCCATTGACAATCCTACTTAGCTTAGATAATATTTATTATTTATCAGCTTACAACATACGGATATTTTTCTAAAGGAATTATGCCAATACAACACACACACACGGACTACTAGTAGAGTGGGAAAAACGTGCCGTGCCGTGCCGTGCCGTGACTAACACGCCGTGACTTTGGTCCTCGTGCCGTGCCGTGCCGTGACCAAGTTAATTTTCACGTGCCGTGCCGTTGCCGTGACCAAAATGTCAATGGGTGGTCACGGCACGCGAATGGTCACGGCCACGGAGTCACGCCGTGCCTAAACGTGCCGTGACCATACGTGACTCGCGTGACTCGCGTGACCATTTAATTATAATTTAAGTTAGTTTATTCAAGATTTACCATTAAATCAATATCTAATGTCCTAATTACACGTGACTCGCGTGACTACGTGCCGTGCCGTGCCGTGACTAAATTTTTCACGTGCCGTGCCGTGCCGTGCCAAAGTTTCAAAAGATGGACACGGCACGCGAATGGTCACGGCACGGGACACGCGAGTCACGGCACGCGAATGGTACACGTGCCGTGCCGTTCCGTGCCGTAGCCGTGCCGTTCCGTGACGGAGCCGGCTCCGGCGTGCCATTTTTCCCACTCTACTACTAACAATCACGTGGTATATATTGTTGGATGATAAATTATGCTCTCATTTTCTTAGTCTGTCGTGTAAAAACTAACTAGATGAGATAACGTAGGCCCTTTGACCGTAGAAAAATCAAAAGCAAAGCAAGTCTTTAAGTTTTGTACTTGACTACGGTGAATAATAGTACTATGTGCTAGTTGCATGGCATGTGAATAGCTCACAAAACTAGTGCAGAGTGCTCTGGTCTCTGGCTTGTATATCTTCCCTTGAATATGTAAGCAAGAGCACATGAGGCAAACTGCCATTGCCCTCCACTCGTTTATTAACCAGAAAAACCGACATGGGATATTGCAAGATTTCTGCCAGACAAATCTTTTGCCTTCTTTTTTTGAGTTTTTAACTGTACAGGATTTCTGCCAGAGCTTGAGATTTTTGACCAATCTCTGGCAAAAGACATCTTGCACAAAAAAATGTACATATTTTGCAGGGTGGGGATCTGTGGGTTGATGAAATTTTGACATTTGGTTGAACTGACAGTTTTTAAATTGTCAACTGAATGTGAGAATTCATACTCAAAGCGATGCTATTCATTTTCTTTGATCAGGAAGCTAGGTTTTTCAATTTTTACCCGTTGATAAAGTTGTTAAAATATGCAATAATTTGGCTTGCTCAGAAAAATTCCGCTTTGCTCGCGTGTCGCGCATTGAGTAAACTTTATTCGAGGAAGCACGGAATTAAATGTGAATTTTGTGTGAATTTCAGTAAATATAAATCATGTACAAACATTCAAATTTTATGTAATTCACACATATAAACGAAGATGCACGAGTGATGTAACACACAAAATTGCTAGACCTGTCTAGTATGAAATCATCTCGAATGATATACAGCAAACCTCTCTTATTTTAACACATACTCAAAGCTTGCGGGAAGAGCACAACTTTATTTAAAATTTCGTTTAAAATAAACATACTTGATAACCCAAAACAAATTTTGTTCTTCATTTTTCTGACAAGATTTTAACTTAAATTAAAATCAATGCTGGGTGGTGGGTGCTCTGAGACTGTACTGTCTTGTTATATATATGCAGTGTCAAAAATTGGAACTCTAGTGCAAAAGAAGCATCTCAATTATTGATGTACAGTGAACAACAAAAAAAATCATGACACAACCTCTGAAATTTTTTACATGTGGCAGTTATAATCCAGGCAGGCATTTTATTGAGACATGACAAAAGTTCATTCAGCTTTTCAACCTTTTATTTTACTCTACACTAGTCTACATTATTATTGATTTGATCTCCCAACTACCTATAAAACACTGCTGCTATTGCTGAAAAGCAAACTGGAGATCTCCAGTACCAACTCCAACTCCAACTCCAGCTTCTCTTCTTTACTTTTGCTTTCTCTGTAGTAAACTTATAATGACGAAGGAATTTGTTTGATTTCCACGTAACCAGAAAGCAGCC
>JAJGRW010004665.1:0-27520 GCA_025461045.1 Carex parvula | reverse complement strand
TAATCCACTTTATTAATTATACTAATAAGATTTGAAAGAATAATTATATTGATATCTAGCATTTTATAAAGAAAAATATGATTTCTACTACTATTTTTATTGTACAACCAGACATTCATTTCAGTACAATATCATAACTATTTTCGTGCATATCATAAGTAGAGTAGAACTAGGGTGTTCTTAAGGTCACCTAATTTTTTTTGTAAACTCAACTCTAAAACTTATAACAAAATTACACAAAAATTTTCAATTTAAAAAAAAAAAAATGCTCCAACCGCTCTGGGTGGTTCACTACCTCGTGAACGGCCGAGAATTTGGATGGTTTTTTTTTTTTAATTCTTAAACAAATAACATATAAATCTCTCAAAAAAAGTTAAAATTTGGCATAATTATGAAACAATTGAACATACTCTAAAAAGTTAAAATTATTATTATTTTTCTAATGTAAGAATATATTTTTCTAATGATAATCCATGCGAATATAACGGCAATAGTTTTCTTTTCATGATTAGTTTCCACTTTCATTGTCCAATAAAAATTATGCGTCATATATTTTATATAAAGGAGGATTCAAATATCTCGTCATACATTTTTTATCTTAATTGTCAAAGTCTAAACATTCAATCTAAACAGTTTAACACAATCTTCATAATAAAATATGTTTGGAAATTAAATTTTATATTTTTAAAATCATTTTACTATTTATTAGATAGTTACAAAATCAATGATTTTGGATGGGTAAGAAAGAGTAATTTTGTAAGTATTAAAAGAACAGTAAAAATATTATAAAATCTGATCTCAAAGTACATTTTAATATGAAGATTATGGGTTCTGACAATGGGGGACCCTGGGCCAGCTTCTATCCTTCTCACTTTCTCCTTATAATTTCTACCCTTACGGACCCATCGCTCAGGTTCACCCTTCACTTGTGTAGGCCCACCCGCAGTCATTCATTCTTTGAATCACCCAATTCATCTCTTGAAGGCCCATAGAACCCTTCTACCTCTTTGGACTGGCCCCTAACAATTTATTTTATTTCTATTTTTTATTAATATTGTTAATAATTTTAATATTATTTGGAAGAAAAAAATTAATATTTTCTTGACAGTTTATTTTTATTTTCTAAAAATAAAAAGTTTCCCAAATCTTGAATGGAATAAGTTTTGTATGTGTTCCTATTAATCTCAAACAGAGTTAAATATTTATTTTTTATATACTGGACACGTGGAGTGCTTTCATTGGCGCAAACTCAGGATGAGTCTATAAGCTGTTGATAACGGTTAATCAGCATCTCTGAGGAATAATTGAATCTATTGTAAAGACATCTCTATTCTCCTAATTATAAAAATAAAAAAAATTTCATCACATTAGCAATTTTAATAATTATTTATCAATTACTCTCATACCATCTTTATTTTTGTAATTTTAATTATGGGATTCACTAATACAGCAAAAAAAAAAAATGTAAATTTATGAAAATCGAGACGCTACTACCACTTTCAGATAAATGATTGTATTTAGTAAGTGCTAAATTAGTAAACATTTCATATCCTTAAATTAAAGTTGCAAGTGAAGTGACATGCTTACTTACATTTGAGTTGTAAGTGGTATGAAGATGCTCGATCTAACGTGATAAAAATGAAATCTGATTATTCACCCTGTTTTCCAAGAGAAAGATGGGGGTGAAGCTCTCAGGTAATTACAACTTAATTGTGTGTGACTGTAATGATCTGTAAATTTGGTACGGTCTTTTTAAATCTGTTTGTTCTCCTGTTCTGAATATTTGTTGGAGACCAGTAGACTACATGTCACCAACCTATTGAATTTACTAATTTAGGGATTATTCATTGACAGTAGAATACTAACTATTGCATCATAATTGTTAGAACCATTAAAAAGTCAGTACATCAGATTGCAAGTTTTCTTGTCAATATTATTGAGTACTGACTAGAAGTGATAATTTGGATTATTCTATTTGTATCTGCAAAGAACTGAAAGTATATGTGCTTTTAAAATATTGTCTGATTGTGAACCAGAACTATTAGAATGGTATAAGCCAAGCACGACAGATGCGGGTTTCTGGTTGATCATCTGTACAAAAAGTGGTGGGTCATCTATATGTGCTGCTACACTTCATACACTGTTTTTCTTTAAAGAAAGGCTGACAACAGACCATTATGTATTACAATGAGATTTTTACAATCTAACTTGCTTCCTCAACACAAACCAGAAACTAACTATTATCAAAACCTGGCGATACCAAAAACTAACTATCAGCATTACTGTTAGTCGTGTTAGAACTATTCCGGTCAGTATTTTTTTGTACTATCGAGATTGTGATTTGACTTTATTTATTTACCTTGTTGTAAATGTCATTTAAAGTTAATTATGAATGCCTATCTCTATTTCTGGTACAGGTTCATGTTGAATCTCTTGCATTTCTTCTCCTGATTTAGCCACAACCTCTGTTTTATTACTAGCTTTCTTTCTATTCCATGCTCCCCACAACTTATCTACTGTCCCTTCATTGCTAGTTTTCTCCCTCTTTAATTTGTTGCTTTTTGCACTTGCAAGCCATTGATCGAATGTTTCGTGCATATGATCTGGAAGTATAGCTTTCTTGTACCGACTTCCCATCTACATGAAGAAATGAAACAAAAATAAAAAACAAAAAATGAGATTGTCAATTTTGAAACGAATACTGGACCAATATATATTTATATTGTTTATGAAATACCAATTTTGCGATTTTTATCACATAAAAAAAAAGAAAAAAAAATCTTCTCCTTGCACTTGCCTCTAAATTATATTAATTATCAGGGGAGATACCAGAAAATTGAGATTGATGGATTGAGATTTTATGAGGAGGCTGAAAAGTTTTAACATGTACAGAACTTATAAAATTTAAATGACAAAATTATTAATTTTTATTTATAGAGAAATTTAGCCACCTAGCACCACCCCTAAATCCGCCCTTGTTAGTTACACTGTGGAATCACGTTTGTATTGAATCAACTCCAAAGCATGAATTTCATTAGAATCTGGATGCATGTCCCACTTTTTATTTATGAAATTTAGATGCACTAGAAAATCTGTTATCAAATAGGTTTCAACTCACATGAGAAACAATTGCATATAAAGGCAATGTGCTGTAGCCACAAACCACTTGTATGATTCCACTGCAAACATACATAAAAACTGTGAGATTCCTTCGTTTTTTTTTCTTTTCCTTTCCATTCCTTTGTGTGTGTGTGTGTGTGGTGGGGGGTGGGGGGGGGGGGGGGGGGCTTACCTGAACACAAGTCTAGGAATGATATATGATTTGCTCCCCATGATGCAAGAACCAAAGCTATATGTCGTCTGCAAGCAGTGAGTTTCGTTAAAAAAATTATCAAAATATCATAAGTGAAATATATAGGTAACAGAAAGAGACAATTATACCAAGATCCAGAAGAATAGGCAATATCAAAGGCATTTTGGAAGAGGATGTAATGGATGAAAAAAAGGACCAATTTGGGGCTCTTAAACCAGAAGAGATCGTCAGAAGGAATCACTACACAATTGCCGATTGTTGCTACATTCTGATCAACCACCTTCTTTGCCAAGTTGCTTATAATGTGCTCCAACTTTGCACCCACGAAAAACAGGAGCTGCACGGAAAGCAATCAATATATGTTAAAAATGAGTCCCTCTTTAAAAGATTATATTGTTTTTTTTTTTGGAGAAAATGAAAGATAATATTGTTGATTAACAACTCAGTATTCATTTATCGAAGGGCTCGGAATGGATTGTTATCCTAGCTGGATTTGGTATAACAGAGTTATAGGTACTAGAAAAATGCTTTGTAAATTTTCTGAAACTAGCTTGCTAGTATATATTAATATAATTATCAGTACTGGTTGAGGATTTTTTTCAGTCAAGAATTGTCTTTGTTTGGTGAGGATATATGGTAAGTCGGTACAAGCGAAACTACTAAAAATAAATATGGATTGGTGAGGTCTCTGGTTTCAGTCAAGATTATTTTTTGTTTGTTTGATGTTGAATGCATTGGCGTGACAGATACTTACAATAAAAGGAACAAATGAAATCCAAAATATGCATGCCAACCTGCATAAAGAATTTTAGGAATTTGATTAACTTTTATCAATTGTCTGTAGTATAAAAATAACAAGACTGTTTCTTTATCAGATGTGCTTACGTAGATATTTGTTGGTTAATATTATACTACAGTGGGGATTTTCTAAGTTCACATGCCAATTTGTTTGTCTTATGAATTAAAATAATTTGTTTACTAAAATTCTATTTACTTGAAAAGTCTGTGTCCAAAAGATATTAAGCATGATGAATAATGTACCAGTAAAAACTATACTTTTTATATCCAGGTCCCACATCTATTTGGGCTTATGAGGGTTGAACTGATCTCAACCTAAATCCAAATTGGTACTGTTCACTAACAATCGGTAATAACAACTAGGTTTCTTTAATGTCAAATCTACTTGTATTTTCAAGAACAATACCGTTAATATTCAAAGTAAGAATACTATCACAAGAGCCCAAAAATACCAGCTGCAATTAGAAAAAAAAAAAGATCTTATGAGAACCTCAGATATTATCAATATCTTACTAATTTTATTCTAAAATTTTCTTCATGGTACTGCTGAATTAAGGCACTTGACAATTATGTACCTGATACCAACAACCTTCTTGAAATCAGTTTCAAGGGCCCGTATCATATATTTGTAAAAGTTGAATTTGGGATTGTCCTTATAATGCATCTGAAAAAAAAGGAACTGCAAGTTAGGACTTAGGACAGTTTTTGCAGTGTATGTGTAATCAGTTCAAATAGATTCCAGCTTAAACTGGTAAATTAAACTTCAAAAGATTTATATATTAGTGTGCAAAAAATTGAATTGCTACAAAATTCTGGCATTTTTTTAATTTGCAAAAAATACGTACAAGGCAACTATTAGCTAATACATGGTTCTTTTATCAAAATGCCAAGCTTTGGTAGTATAGTGTTTAGACAATGCCACAAAATAAGTTGTTACCATGATGAAGCCAAGTCTCATCGCTCGGTAGTCGTCTATTGTAATTGTACCATAAAATTGTTTCCCAAACGAATGCTAAATTTAAAAACAAGTAATATGTTAGTGCATGGTTTACAATTATCTTAGAAAGTTCAAACAAAATAGCAAGATACATGGATCATGAATATAGTTTTCTGCTTACCAACCAACTGAAAATTTTATTCTCTTTGAAACGTTTCTTGATGAATTGAAGCTCATGTACATGTTTCACCATCTTTTCGGCTGCATGTTAATTTGGTTGTAAGAGTTATTACAATATTAATCTATTTAGAAGACATTTACTAATTACCAGAACTTTGCTACTTCTTTCTAGTTTTCTTATGATCAGCCCTTATTGACAAATTTGTACCAGTTAAGTTTCAATTGATAAAGCCTTGTAAGAGGTTGGTAAATGTTACTTTGCTGATGCAATTGCTAAATGCTCAACCATCTTTAACATAATGAACAAATTGCATGATCTTTCCATTGCATGCAAAGTGATAGAAAATAAGAAGTGGAACAAACCAGTGTCCTCTTGTTGGATTATCGCTTCCCAGCTTTTCCAATCTCGCATCTGTTTCCGAAAGAGCAGTCCTAATTAGTAATTAGTAACACACTCTAGGAAAGGTGGGATTTTTTTCTTCTATTTTTTCACTGATCTAAATGGGTCAAATACTCTTTGTACCACAACAAAAATTGTTGTATATATGCCTTCTTTCATTCGCTATTCTTCTTCAATTTTTGCCTTTTAGTTTCAAATGGTAAACCTACACAAAATAATCTGAGGATCTACAGAGTAACATAAAAATTGTAATTACCTGAGCTATTCCTAAAACAATTGTAATAAGGCTGAGAATCACATGAGTCATTGCCAAAACAAAGATAAATATGTGTAATTGGTGTGTGTCGCCTCGACCGAAAGCAGGGGAACTTTGCCCTGAGAAAAATTTGAAGTAAAATTCATGATCCATAATTAAATAAGCAAAATGTATCCCAAAACAAAAGCACACATATAGTTTCCGAGTAAGCGCAGAAACATGAACACAATACATACACTTTTGCAATGACCCGACCCTCCCGATTCACTAGCGAGAAGCATTCTCATGCCAGTGAAATCTAAAGGAAACTTTGTTTGGTAATGCCGAACGAAAGATACGTGAGAAACCGAATTGGGTAATTCTCTTTTGCATGGAAGTCCACGGAGCATTAGGCTCTCTTTAATGCATGTTCTTTGCAGGAAAACTTGAGACACCGACAGCATTAGCGAGATAAATCCGAGAAGCATTAGTTCTGTTACAAAAAAATATAACTATTATTGGATTTTGTTAACAATTTGATAGGTTCATCAGGTGAAATGCTGAAGCATCTAGTTCTTAGTAGACCAGAATAAATTACAGATTAATCTGCAACAAATTGATTAAATGCAACCTTCAAAAAAAAAAAAATTGATTAAATGAAACTGCATTGGAGAAAGAGAGGTTATAAGGTATAACCTCCTTGTACTTTCAACAAAGCTTCAAACAGAGCAAAGTTTTTCTTACGCTTGAGCACCTGAATTAAATTTAAACAAAAAAATATTAATAAGTTTAATATTATAGTACTGAATGACTGCCTTATTTTAAACATTTAGACCAGCTTTTTTAATAGTCACTAATTTTTTTTAGGATTTGCTTTACTGAGAAGTGCTCTGTTTTTCACACAGGATCAACACCCTTTGCCAGGATTCAAAAGTTTTAAACCATGATCTTTTGCAAAACACCAAAAACTGGAGGTCTTTATTGCAAAATAGTACCAGTGAACATGATTTTATTTTTCTTTCTTATTCATCCCGAAAACTAAATAGCAGCTTACTGGTACCATCATAATTGTCTGAAACAAGCTCATATACCAGTGAACCCTGACCCATTTTTGTCTAGTTCTTAGTGGTACGAGACGCTTGTTCTAAACCAAGTTTATTTGTTCAGTCATCTGTGAAATTGGAATCACCTCAGCCAGGCCAAAATTTCCAACTGGAATCTTTAGCAACAATTTTCTCACTGATGAAGTGAAGTTGAAATATAAAATACTTTTTTTTATAAGACTGGAACAATTGCAAGTTTTTTCCATACATCTAAAATTCACAATTTAATGCTCTCCTGTGTACCTTTCCGACATAGTGAAGGAAGCGCTCAAAGAAGAGAGACATGAAGATAATTACAGTGCAAACAATTGCAATAATCCATGTCGGTGTGAACTCAAGTGAAGCATCTTCTTCGCCATCACCGGACATTTCTAATATGTATCTTTGATTGTTATGTGCCTTTGCTCTATATGAAGAGGCCTTGTTTCAATTGTTGGATAGATAGATTGGGAACTATATAAGAGGCTAGGGGAAAGAGAAAAGAGGTTTCCACGTGGGGTTCAAAAAATAAAATTCATGATTGCCAGTGTACATATACCTAGGTTTTGTCTGAATTGCATTTAGAAAAACCATTAACCATTTAATATCAAAAAAAGAAGGGAAGAGAAGGGAGGAAGAAACTAGTGGTGGTGGTTGGTTCTCACCTTTCATGTACCTCTATCTCTTATATTTGTAATGAAACATAAATTTATATGAATTCATTATGGATGTTGACTTTTGGAGAGGAAATGACAGATGATAGGTGGAAAGTGGAAACGCTAAATTCCTCTCTCAAGTCTTCAGTGTGTATACAATTCTCGAACTTCTCTTTTTCTTTTCTTTTTGAAAATTTTGCAGCTGCTGCCAAGTATAAGTGTGTATACAATTCTCAAGATTCTAAATTTTTGCAATGTCAAAAATCGTTTCGATTTGTTTAGGCTGCGATTGTCGGATTGTGTGAAGAGTAATATTGCAGCAGAGAAATGGGAATTGTAGAGGATACCATGTTGACCATTGATTTCTATCATTCTCAAAGACATCCTTTAATAATTAATTAGGATGGTTACAGAAAAAGTATATTCCTTTTTGTCTATTTTCCTTGAACTTTTCAGATTTATTAGTTTAGCCTCCGAAGTTTATATTCATGCCAAAGATCCCTTCATTCAAATTTGTGGGCATCGATGTGAAATATAATATTATGAAATGTATTCATGCGTTTAGCTAATATAGGATTGCACAAGTACTAATATTTAGGCCACAATATGAATACATGACAACATGGATGCAACATAGTCTATATGCATAATTGATATGAATACAGGGTACTTAGCCACCTCATGATTTAAAAAAAATTAATTATGCATACTTAAATTTAATTTAATTTTTATTTTTCTTAAAAGAAATATATAATCCAGCCTCTCTTAAATTATCAACATGTGTATTTGTAGTCTAGTGGTTAGAATTCTAATTTCTTATTGTGAGGATTTGAGTTTAAGTTCTGATCATGTATTATGTGTTTTAAACTTTTAGTCTTTTATCTAAATTTTCTAGTTCCGCTAACTTATGAATATATGTACATTTCAAATATTGTGGATGTCTGAAATTTTTATTTTTACAATTTCCAAAAATAAATAAATCAAATAACTCTATTTTTATAAGATTTTGAAATTTACCGTGGCGGACCATTTTTTTTTTTTTTTTTCTGGCTGTTGATGACAATGGTGCAGTTCGGAGTATTCAAGTGCATGTACTGGGAGTGTACAAAATTTGATACAGAAGGTTACCTTTTACTATGAAGCGTTTAGTGCAGATTCTCTGTTGCAACTTGCAACTACTGTGCTGTGAGTGATCAGTGTTTCCCTGCGGTACATAAATATGAGGATAATTGTTTACAAGTATACAGTGTTTTTTCAGTGTTCTATAAAACGCACTATAGCATTTTTGGACTCTAAACACTAAGCTATGGCATCAAAATGCGTTAATTGAGCTACGGCCGCTATAGCGTATAGCGTGTAACGCAAATAGCGCGCGCTATGCATAATGGGCTTTTTTGGGCAATTTATATGGCTTTAAATAAAGACCAAAAAAAGTTAAATAAAAGCTCAAACCGAAATCAATTAAAAGCTTTGTTGCTACAGATATTTTAATTTGCCCAAACCGAGAAAGAAAAACCCTTGTCGCTGAAATTGGGAAAATTTTAAATTAGCGACCTTCCCAAATCACTTTGATGGCTTGATCGCTCAACACAAACCAAAAGAAGAAAGCTACAGCGAGCTA
Organism: Carex parvula; assembly: GCA_025461045.1. Classification (NCBI taxonomy): domain Eukaryota; kingdom Viridiplantae; phylum Streptophyta; class Magnoliopsida; order Poales; family Cyperaceae; genus Carex; species Carex parvula. Next base: position 18,298 of record JAJGRW010004665.1, on the reverse strand, counting down.
GAAATAGGAAAGTTTTCAAGGAACAACCATCCCAACAAGGCAACAACCTAAGTAGTTTTAACTTTTAATTGAAATCTAATTTCTACTTTTGTTCCTATTTCACATTGATTTCGACTTTTGTTTCTATTTCAATTGAAAGTTGGTTTCAAAAACTCTTTCTTTTGACATTAACTGAGCAAATCGCTTTGTACTAGTTCAATAGGAATATTATAATTTCTTAATTAATTTGGTGTTATTTATTGTTCTATGAGTCTTTTGATAATGATGATATTTAGTACAAATATATAATATAATTTTTGTAAAAAAAAACACTATGTAGCATAGTTTCTGCTATAGCTACGCTATTCGATATAGCTTTTTTGTAGCATTCCCGCTATGACGCTATAAACGCTATTTAAAACATTAATTTTTTACTTATTATATAAAATATGGTAATGAAAAAACAATTTTCTGTGTGTAACATTTATAATATGTAAAATATGTTGCATTCATATTAGATTCAATATTTTTTATTATTTTTTCTACGGTTACCCTAAAAATATTTTACACTTGAGAGCTCAATATTATTTATCTGTTCTCGTCAGTTTGGATCCTCTCTAATTGCAAATGTATTTATGAATCTCAGGGAAACCCTGATCACTCACTACACCGTGGTTGCAGCAGAGAATCTGCACTAAACACTTCATAGTCAAAAGGTAACTTTCTATAGTCAAATTTTGTACTCCTAAGGACAGAAGCAATTGAATACTCCAACTGTACTGATGTCATCAACAATATGCACACAACACTAAAACATAATATCTAAATTCAAGACTAAAATCTCATATCTCATGTCAAATGTCAATTTAACGTTAAAAAAAAATCAATTTTTTCTATGTCTCTTGAAAATCTTCACACATCACATCTAAACACCATCACATCTAAATGTTCATCTTAAACTAAAAGATGAATTAGTTCAAAATATAGATCTACTAATCAATAGTAACTCCTTGTTAGTCTCTAAAATTAATCTCTTAATCAAGTGGCTAATCTAATTAATAAATTAAGAATTAATACAGAGGAGAGCACTTTTGCTCTTTTGTGTGTACTGTGTAGTCACTACAAAGTGAAGAGAGAAGATTTCCTAAAAACTAAATTCATTGTCATCAATGACCAGAAAAAAAAAGTTGTCCGCCGATTCAATCGGAGACTATTATTCGGTCTGCCAATTGAATTAGCCGATAATTCAATTTGGTCCGCCAATTCAAATGGCGGACAAAGTAAAATCAAATTATCAGAAAAAATCTGATTCTTTGATTTATTTATTTTTTACTTTTTAAAACCTGACAGAAGTTGCCAGGAGATGTTTGGTTTATTTTTTTTAAGATGGTAAAAAAAACCAGTGTGGATGTGCATGTTGATAAACTAACTAAATCATCATATTTTCATAAAAAATATTAAATTCATTTAATATCGTCATTTTAAGTCAGAATGTGAGCATAATAGCAACATGAATTTTATTTATTTTAAACATAGTATGTTCAATATGACTAACTAGTATAAATTTTTTTGAGTAAAGGTTGAAGGTCAAGCCATCTAATTAATTAATATTCACAAAAGATTACTTATTTTAGATTTCGAACCTGCAACCTCTCACACGAAGAACATTGTCTTTGCCACGAAGACTGATTCTCGACTAACTAGTATAAATTAAATAGAGATTTTAAGCAGTCAACATGGATCCTTGTAGAAGTAGACCGTACCTTAAGGATTGCCAGATGTGACGTACAATTTTATGAGTTGTGTATCAAACTATCAATTAATGATTATGCTAAGGCAACCATGTTTTATCATTATATAAGTCCAGTTGGCAGTCTTATATGTCATTCAGTAGAATGTTTAAAGTTTCGTTTAATAAAATTAGAACTTTATTTTTTTTTAAGACCTTTAATTAGTTCAGAAGGGTCAACACCAAATAAGAGGATGTCTAAAATTTTTTGTTGAACAAAGCTACAAATTTATATAATTATTAAGAATTTTTTTTTAATTTATTGAGGAGCTTACTTGCTTTTAGCCACCTTTTGCACAGCTACCCTTATAAGAGAATTGATCTGAAGTCTCAAATGCAGAAGAATGATCTGGGTATAATTGAAAAAGAGCTAAGAAAAAAAAAAAAATAAAGAAAGAAAAAAGAGCTTATTCCGTTTAAAATACTAACAGAATATGCTCATTCATCTCATGTCATTCTATATTTTATTTTTTTTGAAATAAAAATAACAGATGAAAATATTTCGCTAATATTTTAGATAAAAAAGTTAAAAATAACTTAATTGAAACAAATAAGAGATTCAACAACTATAGTATAGCCTATAGAGAAACAAATTAATTAGCAAGCAACTTATATCCATATAGGTCAGTCAGGGGCAACAAAAATGCCCGATCAGACCTTAGCAGAACTGAAAAAATATATAAGAGAGATTGGTTCATATTAAAATGTTTGTTTCTAGGCCGTGGAACAAATATTTCAATTTTATATTTGTAAAGTTCAAACAGTCGATTCAAACCGTTCAACATTCAATCTATATTAAAATGTGCTCAGAGACCAAATTTTATATTTTTGAAATTTTTTTACTATTTATTAAGCCAGTTTTAAAATTATTATTTTCAATAATTGAGAAATTTTTCAGTGTTTATTAAAATCAACGATTTTAAAACTGGCTTAATAAATAGTAAAAAAGTTCCAAAAAATATAAAATTTGGTCTAAGCACATTTTAATATAGAGATCACATCTAACAGTTTGAATTGACCATTTGGACTTTAAAAGTCAGAAAACCAATTAGTTGCATCACCACTCCGGAACAAACATTTTGATATTAGTCAATCTCTCTCTCTCTCTCTCTCTCTCTATATATATATATATATATATATATATATATATATATATAGGTTGGCTAAGATCAAAGTGGTATGACCAAGACCTTGGTGCTACCTGTAAGTAAAGATAAAGAAGATAGAAATTTATGAGAATCAAGATTTTATTGATTTCTTGTGTGATCTGTTACAGTACATGAATGGCCTTTTATATAGGCAATAATCTCTACAACCTAATCATAATTACATTGGCTAACTGTGGGTTAGACTATTTAATCATAGTTCTAACTACCACAGAAATAACCTAACTAACTTCCGCTAACTAACTTTGGCTGTTGACTGAATCTTTGACCATTGACTCTATTACTACCAATTTGTTTTTGCGATTTTCAAAGTTCAAATAGTCAATTGAAGTGCTCAACGTGTTCTCCATATTAAAATGTACTTGGAGACCAAATTTTACATTTTTTTGAATTTGTTTATTATTTTTTATGGATTATGAAAATCACTGTTTTTCAGATTTTTTTTTTTTTTTTTTATTATGAAAAACAGTGATTTTCAAAAATCCATAAAAAATAGTAAAAAAATTAAAAAAAATGTAAAATTTGGTCTCCAACCACATTTTAATATGGAGAACACGTTGAGCACTTCAGATCAACTATTTGAACTTTAAAATTGCAAAAATTAATTGGTAGCATCAAAGCCTTGGTCATACCACTTTGATCTTAGCCAACCTCTCTCTCTCTCTCTCTCTCTCTCTCTCTCTATATATATATATATATATATATAGGGTAGAACTAGGGTGCTCTTGAGTTCACCAAGTCCTCGATGAACTCAAGTCTAAAACCCATCGGATCGTCTTCAAACGACGAATCCGAACTATTGAAACCCGTCTACCTTACGAGTAATGCGTCTACATGCAAAAAATTTAAACTTTGAAACTAATTTTGCATAGAGTCAAGTGGTAAAAAAACTTCAAAAAATGAATGCATTAAAATTAACTTATTAACCTTCTAATTTTGACCGCTTGACTTTATTCTAAATTAATTCGAAAGTATAAAATTTTTACATGTATACGCATCACTCGTAAGGTAGGCGGGTTTCAACAGTTCGGATTCGTCGTTGAAGCCGATCCGATGGGTTTTAGACTTGAGTTCACCAAGGGGCTTGGTTGAACTTAAGAACACCCTAGTTCTACCATATATATATAGAGAGTAAGGCTACGGTGCTTTGCAAAGTAAACACCCCGTTTACTTCGGGCTACTTTTTGAATTTTGAAAATCCAAACAACCGATCCGAACCGTTCAACATGTTCTAAACATTGAAATGTGCTTGGAGACCAAATTTTACATTTTTTGGAATTTTTTTACTATTATTAAGCCACTTTGAAAGTTTTGATCCGGTGGTCCAGAAAATTTTACTGTTTTTACTGTTCGCCGTCGGATCAGCGATTTTCAAAGTGGCTTAATAAATAGTAAATAAATTCCAAAAAATGTAAAATTGGTCTCCAGCACATTTCAATGTTTAGAACATGTTGAACGGTTCGGATCGGTTGTTGGATTTTCAAAATCGAAAAGTAGTCCGAAGTAAACGGGGTGGTTTACTTTGCAAAGCACCGTAGCCTTACATATATATATATATATATATATATATATATTATTATATATATATATATATATATATATATATATATATATATATATATATATATATATATATAATAGAGTAAGGCTACGGTGCTTTGCAAAGGTAAACCACCCCGTTTACTTCGACTACTTTTTCGATTTTGAAAATCCAAACAACCGATCCGAACCGTTCAACATGTTCTAAACATTGAAATGTGCTTGGAGACCAAATTTACATTTTTTGGAATTTATTTACTATTTATTAAGCCACTTTGAAAATCGCTGATCCGACGGCGAACAGTAAAAAACAGTAAAATTTTCTGGACCACCGGATCAGAAACTTTCAAAGTGGCTTAATAAATAGTAAAAAAATTCCAAAAAATGTAAATTTGGTCTCCAAGCACATTTCATGTTTAAACTGTTGAACGGTTCGGATCGGTTGTTTGGATTTTCAAAATTCAAAAAGTAGCCCGAAGTAAACGGGGTGTTTACTTTGCAAAGCACCGTAGCCTTACTCTCTATATATATATGGTAGAACTAGGGTGTTCTTAAGTTCACCAAGCCCCTTGGTGAACTCAAGTCTAAAACCCATCGGATCGGCTTCAACGACTAATCCGAACCGTTGAAACCCGCCTACCTTACGAGTGCTGCGTATACATGTAAAAATTTTATACTTTCGAATTAATTTAGAATAAAGTCAAGCGGTCAAAATTAGAAGGTTAATAAATTAATTTTAATGCATTAATTTTTTGACGTTTTTTTTACCACTTGACTCTATGCAAATTAATTTCAAAATTTAAATTTTTTGCATGTAGACGCATCACTCGTAAGGTAGACGGGTTTCAACGGTTCGGATCGTCGTTTGAAGTCGTCCGATGGTTTTAGACTTGAGTTCACCAAGGACTTGGTGAATCAAGAGCACCCTAGTTTACCCTATATATATATATATATATATAAGATAGGAGAGAGAGAGAGGGAGAGAGAGAAGAGTTGGCTAAGATCAAGTGGTATGACTAAGGTCTTGGTGCTACTAATTAGTTTTTGTGATTTTAAAGTTTAAAGTTGATCTGAAGTGCTCAACGTGTTCTTCATATTAAAATGTGCTTGGATACCAAATGTTTATTTACATTTTTTTTTTGAATTTTTTTACTATCTTTTATGAATTTTTTAAAATCACTGTTTTTCATAATAATAATAAATAATAAAATCTAAAAACAGTGATTTTCAAAAATCCATAAAAAATAGTAAAAAATTCAAAAAAAATGTAAAATTTGGTCTCCTAGTACATTTTAATATGGAAACACGTTGAGCACTTCAAATCGACTATTTGAACTTTGAAAATCGCAAAAACAAATTGGTAGTAATAGAGTCAATGGTCAAAGATTCAGTCAACAGCCAAAGTTAGTTAGCGGAAGTTAGTTAGGTTATTTCTGTGGTAGTTAGAACTATGATTAAATAGTAACCCACAGTTAGCCAATGTAATTATGATAGGTTGTAGAGATTATTGCCTATATAAAAGGCCATTCATGTACTGTAACAGAATCACACAAGAAATCAATAAAATCTTGATTCTCATAAATTTCTATCTTCTTTATCTTTACTTACAGGTAGCACCAAGGTCTTGGTCATACCACTTTGATCTTAGCCACCTATAATATTATATATATATATATATATATATATATATATGAGAGAGGAGGAGAGAGAGAGAGAGATTGACTAATATCAAAATGTTTGTTCCGGAGTGGTGATGCAACTAATTGGTTTTCTGACTTTTAAAGTCCAAATGGTCAATTCAAACTGTTAGATGTGATCTCTATATTAAATGTGCTTAGACCAAATTTTATATTTTTTGGAACTTTTTTACTATTTATTAAGCCAGTTTTAAAATCGTTGATTTTAATAAACACTGAAAAATTTCTCAATTATTGAAAATAATTTTAAAACTGGCTTAATAAATAGTAAAAAAATTTCAAAAATATAAAATTTGGTCTCTGAGCACATTTTAATATAGATTGAATGTTGAACGGTTTGAATCGACTGTTTGAACTTTACAAATATAAAATTGAAATATTTGTTCCACGGCCTAGAAACAAACATTTTAATATGAACCAATCTCTCTTATATATATTTTTTCAGTTCTGCTAAGGTCTGATCGGGCATTTTTGTTGCCCCTGACTGACCTATATATGGATATAAGTTGCTTGCTAATTAATTTGTTTCTCTATAGGCTATACTATAGTTGTTGAATCTCTTATTTGTTTCAATTAAGTTATTTTAACTTTTTTATCTAAAATATTAGCGAAATATTTTCATCTGTTATTTTTATTTCAAAAAAAATAAAATATAGAATGACATGAGATGAATGAGCATATTCTGTTAGTATTTTAAACGGAATAAGCTCTTTTTTCTTTCTTTATTTTTTTTTTTTTCTTAGCTCTTTTTCAATTATACCCAGATCATTCTTCTGCATTTGAGACTTCAGATCAATTCTCTTATAAGGGTAGCTGTGCAAAAGGTGGCTAAAAGCAAGTAAGCTCCTCAATAAATTAAAAAAAAATTCTTAATAATTATATAAATTTGTAGCTTTGTTCAACAAAAAATTTTAGACATCCTCTTATTTGGTGTTGACCCTTCTGAACTAATTAAAGGTCTTAAAAAAAAATAAAGTTCTAATTTTATTAACGAAACTTTAAACATTCTACTGAATGACATATAAGACTGCCAACTGGACTTATATAAATGATAAAACATGGTTGCCTTAGCATAATCATTAATTGATAGTTTGATACACAACTCATAAAATTGTACGTCACATCTGGCAATGTACGGTCTACTTCTACAAGAATTCATGTTGATTGCTTAAAATCTCTATTTAATTTATACTAGTTAGTCGAGAATCAGTCTTCGTGGCAAAGACAATGTTCTTCGTGTGAGAGGTTGCAGGTTCGAAATCTAAAATAAGTAATCTTTTGTGAATATTAATTAATTAGATGGCTTGACCTTCAACCTTTACTCAAAAAAAATTTATACTAGTTAGTCATATGAACATACTATGTTTAAAGTAAATAAAAATTCATGTTGCTATTATGCTCACATTCTGACTTAAAATGACGATATTAAATGAATTTAATATTTTTTTATGAAAATATGATGACTTAGTTAGTTTATCAACATGCACATCCACACTGGTTTTTTTTACCATCTTAAAAAAAATAAACCAACATCTCCTGGCAACTTCTGTCAGGTTTTAAAAAGTAAAAAATAAAATAAACCAAAGAATCAGATTTTTTCTGATAATTTGATTTTACTTTGTCCGCCATTTGAATTGGCGGACCAAATTGAACTATCGGCTAATTCAATTGGCAGACCGAATAATAGTCTCCGATTGAATCGGCGGACAACTTTTTTTTTCTGGTCATTGATGACAATGAATTTAGTTTTTAGGAAATCTTCTCTCTTCACTTTGTGGTGACTACACAGTACACACAAAAGAGCAAAAGTGCTCTCCTCTGTATTAATTCTTAATTTATTAATTAGATTAGCCACTTGATTAAGAGACTAATTTTAGAGACCAACAAGGAGTTACTAACTTTACACTAGGTATAGATTAGTAGATCTATATTTTGAACTAATTCATCTTTAGTTTAAGATGCACATTTAGATGTGATGGTGTGAAGATTTTCAAGAGAGAGAAAAAATTGATTTTTTTTAACGTTAAATTGACATTTGATATGAGATATGAGATTTTAGTCTTGAATTTAGATATTATTGTTTTAGTGTTGTGTGCATATTGTTGATGACAACAGTACAGTTGGAGTATTCAATTGCTTCTGTCCTTAGGAGTACAAAATTTGACTATAGAAGGTTACCTTTTGACTATGAAGTGTTTAGTGCAGATTCTCTGCTGCAACCACGGTGTAGTGAGTGATCAGGGTTTCCCTGAGATTCATAAATACATTTGCAATTAGAGAGGATCCAAACTGACGAGAACAGATAAATAATATTGAGCTCTCAAGTGTAAAATATTTTTAGGGTAACCGTAGAAAAAATAATAAAAAATATTGAATCTAATATGAATGCAACATATTTTACATATTATAAATGTTACACACAGAAAATTGTTTTTTCATTACCATATTTTATATAATAAGTAAAAAATTAATGTTTTAAATAGCGTTTATAGCGTCATAGCGGGAATACTACAAAAAAAGCTATAGCGAATAGCGTAGCTATAGCAGAAACTATGCTACATAGTGTTTTTTTTTTTTTTACAAAAATTATATTATGTATTTGTACTAAATATCAACATTATCTAAAGTCTCATAGAACAATAAATAACACCAAATTAATTAAGAAATTATAATATTCCTATTGAACTAGTACAAAGCGATTTGCTCAGTTAATGTCAAAAGAAAGAGTTTTTGAAACCAACTTTCAATTGAAATAGAAACAAAAGTCGAAATCAATGTGAAATAGGAACAAAAGTAGAAATTAGATTTCAATTAAAAGTTAAAACTACTTAGGTTGTTGCCTTGTTGGGATGGTTGTTCCTTGAAAACTTTCCTATTTCTAGCTCGCTGTAGCTTTCTTCTTTTGGTTTTGTTTGAGCGATCAAGCCATCAAAGTGATTTGGGAAGGTCGCTAATTTAAAATTTTCCCAATTTCAGCGACAAGGGTTTTTCTTTCTCGGTTTGGGCAAATTAAAATATCTGTAGCAACAAAGCTTTTAATTGATTTCGGTTTGAGCTTTTATTTAACTTTTTTTGGTCTTTATTTAAAGCCATATAAATTGCCCAAAAAAGCCCATTATGCATAGCGCGCGCTATTTGCGTTACACGCTATGCGCTATAGCGGCCGTAGCTCAATTAACGCATTTTGATGCCATAGCTTAGTGTTTAGGGTCCAAAAATGCTATAGCGCGTTATTTAGAACACTGAAAAAAACACTGTATACTTGTAAACAATCCTCATATTTATGTACCGCAGGGAAACACTGATCACTCACAGCACAGTAGTTGCAAGTTGCAACAGAGAATCTGCACTAAACGCTTCATAGTAAAAGGTAACCTTCTGTAGTCAAATTTTGTACACTCCCAGTACATGCACTTGAATACTCCCAACTGCACCATTGTCATCAACAGCCAGAAAAAAAAAAAAAAAAAGTGGTCCGCCACGGTAAATTTCAAAATCTTAGAAAAATAGAGTTATTTGATTTATTTATTTTTGAAAATTGTAAAAATAAAAATTTCAGACATCCACAATATATTATGAAATGTACATATATTCATACAACTACAAAATTTAGATAGAAGACTAAAAATTTAAAATACATAATACATGATGAGAACTTAAACTCAAATCCTCACAATAAGAAATTAGAATTCTTACCACTAGACTACAAATACACATGTTGATAATTTAAGAGAGGCTGGATTATATATTTCTTTTAAGAAAAATAAAAATTAAATTAAATTTAAGTATGCATAATTAATTTTTTTTGAAATCATGAGGTGGCTAAGTACCCTGTATTCATATCAATTATGCATATAGACTATGTTGCATCCATGTTGTCATGTATTCATATTGTGGCCTAAATATTAGTACTTGTGCAATCCTATATTAGCTAAACGCATGAATACATTTCATAATATTATATTTCACATCGATGCCCACAAATTTGAATGAAGGGATCTTTGGCATGAATATAAAACTTCGGAGGCTAAACTAATAAATCTGAAAAGTTTAAGGAAAATAGACAAAAAGGAATATACTTTTTCTGTAACCATCCTAATTAATTATTAAAGGATGTCTTATGAGAATGATAGAAATCAATGGTCAACATGGTATCCTCTACAATTCCCATTTCTCTGCTGCAATATTACTCTTCACACAATCCGACAATCGCAGCCTAAACAAATCGAAACGATTTTTAACATTGCAAAAATTTAGAATCTTGAGAATTGTATACACACTTATACTTGGCAGCAGCTGCAAAAATTTTCAAAAAGAAAAGAAAAAGAGAGAAGTTCGAGAATTGTATACACACTGAAGACTTGAGAGAGGAATTTAGCGTTTCCACTTTCCACCTATCATCTGTCATTTCCTCTCCAAAAGTCAACATCCAATAATGAATTCATATAAATTTATGTTTCATTACAAATATAAGAGATAAGAGGTACATGAAAGGTGAGAACCAACCACCACCACTAGTTTCTTCCTCCCTTCTCTTCCCTTCTTTTTTTGATATTAAATGGTTAATGGTTTTTCTAAATGCAATTCAGACAAAACCTAGGTATATGTACACTGGCAATCATGAATTTTATTTTTTGAACCCCACGTGGAAACCTCTTTTCTCTTTCCCCTAGCCTCTTATATAGTTCCCAATCTATCTATCCAACAATTGAAACAAGGCCTCTTCATATAGAGCAAAGGCACATAACAATCAAAGATACATATTAGAAATGTCCGGTGATGGCGAAGAAGATGCTTCACTTGAGTTCACACCGACATGGATTATTGCAATTGTTTGCACTGTAATTATCTTCATGTCTCTCTTCTTTGAGCGCTTCCTTCACTATGTCGGAAAGGTACACAGGAGAGCATTAAAATTGTGAATTTTAGATGTATGGAAAAAACTTGCAATTGTTCCAGTCTTATAAAAAAAGTATTTTATATTTTCAACTTCACTTCATCAGTGAGAAAATTGTTGCTAAAGATTCCAGTTGGAAATTTTGGCCTGGCTGAGGTGATTTCCAATTTCACAGATGACTGAACAAATAAACTTGGTTTAGAACAAGCGTCTCGTACCACTAAGAACTAGACAAAAATGGGTCAGGGTTCACTGGTATATATGAGCTTGTTTCAGACAATTATGATGGTACCAGTAAGCTGCTATTTAGTTTTCGGGATGAATAAGAAATTAGAAAATAAAATCATGTTCACTGGTACTATTTTGCAATAAAGACCTCCAGTTTTTGGTGTTTTGCAAAAGATCATGGTTTAAAACTTTTGAATCCTGGCAAAGGGTGTTGATCCTGTGTGAAAAAACAGAGCACTTCTCAGTAAAGCAAATCCTAAAAAAAATTAGTGACTATTAAAAAAGCTGGTCTAAATGTTTAAAATAAAGGCAGTCATTCAGTACTATAATATTAAACTTATTAATATTTTTTTGTTTAAATTTAATTCAGGTGCTCAAGCGTAAGAAAAACTTTGCTCTGTTTGAAGCTTTGTTGAAAGTACAAGGAGGTTATACCTTATAACCTCTCTTTCTCCAATGCAGTTTCATTTAATCAATTTTTTTTTTTTTGAAGGTTGCATTTAATCAATTTGTTGCAGATTAATCTGTAATTTATTCTGGTCTACTAAGAACTAGATGCTTCAGCATTTCACCTGATGAACCTATCAAATTGTTAACAAAATCCAATAATAGTTATATTTTTTTGTAACAGAACTAATGCTTCTCGGATTTATCTCGCTAATGCTGTCGGTGTCTCAAGTTTTCCTGCAAAGAACATGCATTAAAGAGAGCCTAATGCTCCGTGGACTTCCATGCAAAAGAGAATTACCCAATTCGGTTTCTCACGTATCTTTCGTTCGGCATTACCAAACAAAGTTTCCTTTAGATTTCACTGGCATGAGAATGCTTCTCGCTAGTGAATCGGGAGGGTCGGGCCATTGCAAAAGTGTATGTATTGTGTTCATGTTTCTGCGCTTACTCGGAAACTATATGTGTGCTTTTGTTTTGGGATACATTTTGCTTATTTAATTATGGATCATGAATTTTACTTCAAATTTTTCTCAGGGCAAAGTTCCCCTGCTTTCGGTCGAGGCGACACACACCAATTACACATATTTATCTTTGTTTTGGCAATGACTCATGTGATTCTCAGCCTTATTACAATTGTTTTAGGAATAGCTCAGGTAATTACAATTTTTATGTTACTCTGTAGATCCTCAGATTATTTTGTGTAGGTTTACCATTTGAAACTAAAAGGCAAAAATTGAAGAAGAATAGCGAATGAAAGAAGGCATATATACAACAATTTTTGTTGTGGTACAAAGAGTATTTGACCCATTTAGATCAGTGAAAAAATAGAAGAAAAAAATCCCACCTTTCCTAGAGTGTGTTACTAATTACTAATTAGGACTGCTCTTTCGGAAACAGATGCGAGATTGGAAAAGCTGGGAAGCGATAATCCAACAAGAGGACACTGGTTTGTTCCACTTCTTATTTTCTATCACTTTGCATGCAATGGAAAGATCATGCAATTTGTTCATTATGTTAAAGATGGTTGAGCATTTAGCAATTGCATCAGCAAAGTAACATTTACCAACCTCTTACAAGGCTTTATCAATTGAAACTTAACTGGTACAAATTTGTCAATAAGGGCTGATCATAAGAAAACTAGAAAGAAGTAGCAAAGTTCTGGTAATTAGTAAATGTCTTCTAAATAGATTAATATTGTAATAACTCTTACAACCAAATTAACATGCAGCCGAAAAGATGGTGAAACATGTACATGAGCTTCAATTCATCAAGAAACGTTTCAAAGAGAATAAAATTTTCAGTTGGTTGGTAAGCAGAAAACTATATTCATGATCCATGTATCTTGCTATTTTGTTTGAACTTTCTAAGATAATTGTAAACCATGCACTAACATATTACTTGTTTTTAAATTTAGCATTCGTTTGGGAAACAATTTTATGGTACAATTACAATAGACGACTACCGAGCGATGAGACTTGGCTTCATCATGGTAACAACTTATTTTGTGGCATTGTCTAAACACTATACTACCAAAGCTTGGCATTTTGATAAAAGAACCATGTATTAGCTAATAGTTGCCTTGTACGTATTTTTTGCAAATTAAAAAAATGCCAGAATTTTGTAGCAATTCAATTTTTTGCACACTAATATATAAATCTTTTGAAGTTTAATTTACCAGTTTAAGCTGGAATCTATTTGAACTGATTACACATACACTGCAAAAACTGTCCTAAGTCCTAACTTGCAGTTCCTTTTTTTTCAGATGCATTATAAGGACAATCCCAAATTCAACTTTTACAAATATATGATACGGGCCCTTGAAACTGATTTCAAGAAGGTTGTTGGTATCAGGTACATAATTGTCAAGTGCCTTAATTCAGCAGTACCATGAAGAAAATTTTAGAATAAAATTAGTAAGATATTGATAATATCTGAGGTTCTCATAAGATCTTTTTTTTTTTCTAATTGCAGCTGGTATTTTTGGGCTCTTGTGATAGTATTCTTACTTTGAATATTAACGGTATTGTTCTTGAAAATACAAGTAGATTTGACATTAAAGAAACCTAGTTGTTATTACCGATTGTTAGTGAACAGTACCAATTTGGATTTAGGTTGAGATCAGTTCAACCCTCATAAGCCCAAATAGATGTGGGACCTGGATATAAAAAGTATAGTTTTTACTGGTACATTATTCATCATGCTTAATATCTTTTGGACACAGACTTTTCAAGTAAATAGAATTTTAGTAAACAAATTATTTTAATTCATAAGACAAACAAATTGGCATGTGAACTTAGAAAATCCCCACTGTAGTATAATATTAACCAACAAATATCTACGTAAGCACATCTGATAAAGAAACAGTCTTGTTATTTTTATACTACAGACAATTGATAAAAGTTAATCAAATTCCTAAAATTCTTTATGCAGGTTGGCATGCATATTTTGGATTTCATTTGTTCCTTTTATTGTAAGTATCTGTCACGCCAATGCATTCAACATCAAACAAACAAAAAATAATCTTGACTGAAACCAGAGACCTCACCAATCCATATTTATTTTTAGTAGTTTCGCTTGTACCGACTTACCATATATCCTCACCAAACAAAGACAATTCTTGACTGAAAAAAATCCTCAACCAGTACTGATAATTATATTAATATATACTAGCAAGCTAGTTTCAGAAAATTTACAAAGCATTTTTCTAGTACCTATAACTCTGTTATACCAAATCCAGCTAGGATAACAATCCATTCCGAGCCCTTCGATAAATGAATACTGAGTTGTTAATCAACAATATTATCTTTCATTTTCTCCAAAAAAAAAAACAATATAATCTTTTAAAGAGGGACTCATTTTTAACATATATTGATTGCTTTCCGTGCAGCTCCTGTTTTTCGTGGGTGCAAAGTTGGAGCACATTATAAGCAACTTGGCAAAGAAGGTGGTTGATCAGAATGTAGCAACAATCGGCAATTGTGTAGTGATTCCTTCTGACGATCTCTTCTGGTTTAAGAGCCCCAAATTGGTCCTTTTTTTCATCCATTACATCCTCTTCCAAAATGCCTTTGATATTGCCTATTTCTTCTGGATCTTGGTATAATTGTTCTCTTTCTGTTACCTATATATTTCACTTAATGATATTTTGATAATTTTTTTTTAACGAAACTCACTGCTTGCAGACGACATATAGCTTTGGTTCTTGCATCATGGGGAACAAATCGTATATCATTCCTAGACTTGTGTTCAGGTAAGCCCCCCCCCCCCCCCCCCCCCCCCCACCACCACCACCACACACACACACACAAAGGAATGGAAAGGAAAAAACAACAAAACGAAGGAATCTCACAGTTTTTATGTATGTTTGCAGTGGAATCATACAGGTGGTTTGTGGCTACAGCACATTGCCTTTATATGCAATTGTTTCTCATGTGAGTCGAAACCTATTTTATAACAAAATTTCATTTCTAGTACATCTAAATTTCATAAATAAAAAGTGGGACATGCATCCAGATTCTAATGAAATTCATGCTTTGGAGTTGATTCAATACAAACGTGATTCCACAGTGCAACTAACAAGGGCGGATTTAGGGGTGGTGCTAGGTGGCTAAATTTCTCTATAAATAAAAATTAATAATTTTGTCATTTAAATTTTATAAGTTCTGTACATGTTAAAACTTTTCAGCCTCCTCATAAAATCTCAATCCATCAATCTCAATTTTCTGGTACCTCCCCTGATAATTAATATAATTTCGAGGCAAGTGTAAGGAGAAGATTTTTTTTTCTTTTTATTTATGTGATAAAAATCGCAAAATTGGTATTTCATAGACAATATAAATATATATTGGTCCAGTATTCGTTTCAAAATTGACAATCTCATTTTTTGTTTTTATTTTTGTTTCATTTCTTCATGTAGATGGGAAGCCGGTACAAGAAAGCTATACTTCCAGATCATATGCACGAAACATTCGATCAATGGCTTGCAAGTGCAAAAAGCAACAAATTAAAGAGGGAGAAAACTAGCAATGAAGGGACAGTAGATAAGTTGTGGGGAGCTTGGAATAGAAAGAAAGCTAGTAATAAAACAGAGGTTGTGGCTAAATCAGGAGAAGAAATGCAAGAGATTCAACATGAACCTGTACCAGAAATAGAGATAGGCATTCATAATTAACTTTAAATGACATTTACAACAAGGTAAATAAATAAAGTCAAATCACAATCTCGATAGTACAAAAAAATACTGACCGGAATAGTTCTAACACGACTAACAGTAATGCTGATAGTTAGTTTTTGGTATCGCCAGGTTTTGATAATAGTTAGTTTCTGGTTTGTGTTGAGGAAGCAAGTTAGATTGTAAAAATCTCATTGTAATACATAATGGTCTGTTGTCAGCCTTTCTTTAAAGAAAAACAGTGTATGAAGTGTAGCAGCACATATAGATGACCCACCACTTTTTGTACAGATGATCAACCAGAAACCCGCATCTGTCGTGCTTGGCTTATACCATTCTAATAGTTCTGGTTCACAATCAGACAATATTTTAAAAGCACATATACTTTCAGTTCTTTGCAGATACAAATAGAATAATCCAAATTATCACTTCTAGTCAGTACTCAATAATATTGACAAGAAAACTTGCAATCTGATGTACTGACTTTTTAATGGTTCTAACAATTATGATGCAATAGTTAGTATTCTACTGTCAATGAATAATCCCTAAATTAGTAAATTCAATAGGTTGGTGACATGTAGTCTACTGGTCTCCAACAAATATTCAGAACAGGAGAACAAACAGATTTAAAAAGACCGTACCAAATTTACAGATCATTACAGTCACACACAATTAAGTTGTAATTACCTGAGAGCTTCACCCCCATCTTTCTCTTGGAAAACAGGGTGAATAATCAGATTTCATTTTTATCACGTTAGATCGAGCATCTTCATACCACTTACAACTCAAATGTAAGTAAGCATGTCACTTCACTTGCAACTTTAATTTAAGGATATGAAATGTTTACTAATTTAGCACTTACTAAATACAATCATTTATCTGAAAGTGGTAGTAGCGTCTCGATTTTCATAAATTTACATTTTTTTTTTTTGCTGTATTAGTGAATCCCATAATTAAAATTACAAAAATAAAGATGGTATGAGAGTAATTGATAAATAATTATTAAAATTGCTAATGTGATGAAATTTTTTTTATTTTTATAATTAGGAGAATAGAGATGTCTTTACAATAGATTCAATTATTCCTCAGAGATGCTGATTAACCGTTATCAACAGCTTATAGACTCATCCTGAGTTTGCGCCAATGAAAGCACTCCACGTGTCCAGTATATAAAAAATAAATATTTAACTCTGTTTGAGATTAATAGGAACACATACAAAACTTATTCCATTCAAGATTTGGGAAACTTTTTATTTTTAGAAAATAAAAATAAACTGTCAAGAAAATATTAATTTTTTTCTTCCAAATAATATTAAAATTATTAACAATATTAATAAAAAATAGAAATAAAATAAATTGTTAGGGGCCAGTCCAAAGAGGTAGAAGGGTTCTATGGGCCTTCAAGAGATGAATTGGGTGATTCAAAGAATGAATGACTGCGGGTGGGCCTACACAAGTGAAGGGTGAACCTGAGCGATGGGTCCGTAAGGGTAGAAATTATAAGGAGAAAGTGAGAAGGATAGAAGCTGGCCCAGGGTCCCCCATTGTCAGAACCCATAATCTTCATATTAAAATGTACTTTGAGATCAGATTTTATAATATTTTTACTGTTCTTTTAATACTTACAAAATTACTCTTTCTTACCCATCCAAAATCATTGATTTTGTAACTATCTAATAAATAGTAAAATGATTTTAAAAATATAAAATTTAATTTCCAAACATATTTTATTATGAAGATTGTGTTAAACTGTTTAGATTGAATGTTTAGACTTTGACAATTAAGATAAAAAATGTATGACGAGATATTTGAATCCTCCTTTATATAAAATATATGACGCATAATTTTTATTGGACAATGAAAGTGGAAACTAATCATGAAAAGAAAACTATTGCCGTTATATTCGCATGGATTATCATTAGAAAAATATATTCTTACATTAGAAAAATAATAATAATTTTAACTTTTTAGAGTATGTTCAATTGTTTCATAATTATGCCAAATTTTAACTTTTTTTGAGAGATTTATATGTTATTTGTTTAAGAATTAAAAAAAAAAAACCATCCAAATTCTCGGCCGTTCACGAGGTAGTGAACCACCCAGAGCGGTTGGAGCATTTTTTTTTTTTTAAATTGAAAATTTTTGTGTAATTTTGTTATAAGTTTTAGAGTTGAGTTTACAAAAAAAATTAGGTGACCTTAAGAACACCCTAGTTCTACTCTACTTATGATATGCACGAAAATAGTTATGATATTGTACTGAAATGAATGTCTGGTTGTACAATAAAAATAGTAGTAGAAATCATATTTTTCTTTATAAAATGCTAGATATCAATATAATTATTCTTTCAAATCTTATTAGTATAATTAATAAAGTGGATTA
>JAJGRW010004664.1:0-19576 GCA_025461045.1 Carex parvula | reverse complement strand
TATTCGCCAAATTTGGACCCTTTATTCGTCGTAGAAGAGGAGGCGAGTAGTAGAGAGTGTCTCAATAATTGAAAAGAGAAAAGAAAAATGGAGACTCCAGTCCATTCATCCACCAACCCTTAACTTAAATTCAGTGTTATAAATAATGGTATGTATTTGTCGGACGGACATGATACCGCCAAATGATTAATTCGAAATAATTAGAAATAATCGGCCAATAAGTCAAGAAAATCCGTGACGATATGATCACTGCTAACGACTAATCGGGCGATTAATCAGCCTAAATGACCGCTTAAATCTACTTTGTAATAAACAATTGTTTTAGAGAAGAAGTTGGTTGGTTGGTAATAAGTCGTAATAAAAAAATAAGTGTGAATTACTTTTTTAATTATATTGGTTAAGAGGCCGTTCTCCCCGGATCTGAAATGCTCTATTCAGTCTATGGATCTGATGCGGTCACATTGATTCGCTGATCTGTGTGTCAAGTAACTGTCATGTGGATTACAAGAAAGTGAGAATGTAGGGACCCACGTTTCAGTGCCAGAAATTTTACAATCCCTGCACGCCAAAATTTAAAGATCTGTGTGCTGAGGGGTTCGAAAAAATATGATCCACTTGCGGCGCGTTTTACGCTTTGGCACATGAGCGATGTGCATGCATTATGCATGAGCGAGATTATATATGCATTAAAAACAATTGTCATATAATTATTTTTGTAGATTCGTAAAATTATATTTAAAGTTTGAATGCATGGAACAAATTTGGGTCCGATGTGAGTTCGATGGGTTGGATGACCGTCCGATCTGCTTTAAGATTCGCGTCCGCAACTTTCACGTCTGTTTTAAAATTAGTGCACACGAATCTTAAAGTGGATTGGACGGTCCTACACCCATCGGACCCAAGCTGTTCTGGTATTCAAAACATTATTGTTTAAACATGTGTTCGGAGTTAAATATCACAAGATGTTTAGTTTTTACTTTGTGCATATGATTCACACTTAACAAAGGCTTTTGTAAAAGGCCAAAAAAAAATTTAATTATTTGGTTCAAACTTTTACAAATATAAAATTCATCGTTAACATTGTGTACGTATTTCTTTTGTAAAAGGCCAAGAAAAAAAAATATTTGGATCTAGTTTTTAAAAAAATTTAGCGACATTTGACAACAAAGTATTTTATAATCGTTGTCTAATTACTATTTAAGGGTGAGGTGTTAGAGAAGTTTAATGCAGAGAATTTGAATCGTTTCTATCGGTTCAATCGTATATTTTAAAAGCTTGATTTGAATTCGGTTCAATCACATTATTTTAAAAGCTAGATTTGAATTCGGTTCAATCACATTAATTATTTTAAAAGCTTGATTTGAATTCATTGTTTGACTTCCAAAATAAATGCTGTTTGACTAAGTTCACATTTATTTATGAGGTCAAAGTAATAAAATATAGCCACACGATAAAGGCTTACCATGAAAATTTTCAATTTCATTATAATTTGTATCTTTTCGGCCATGGCTCCAAGAGTCCAGAGGAAGAAAGAATGTTACCAATATACTTAATTTTTTCGTTTTAAAGTAAACTTTTTTCGGCCATGGCTCCAAGAGTCCAGAGGAAGAAAGAATATACTTAATTTTTCGTTTTAAAGTAAACTTTTTCATGCATCTTTTCTTTAAGTAAATTTCAAAAAGAAGAACAAAAGGATCATTAAATAGGTTGGCTTAAGTAATGTTACCAATACGAGAGATGTAGGTTGATATTAATTAAATAATTCCGGTTAAATACTAAAAATAGAAGGCCTAAACCTTGTTAAATAAGTTTGATCCGCACAATCTTAAAGCTATCATGTGAATCTTAATACACGAACGGTTTCAACCGGACATCAAACCACCTTCAATTATTTTGGTTTGGGGCATCACTAGCTTGAATTCGATTTTGTTTAGGGATTACTCACAATCTTTCCCCACATAGTTGGGCTTAAATGTAATTTATTTGCTAAGAAGGGTTTTAAGTACAAAAATAGCATGTCAGAACCGGCGAAAAAAATCCAACTAAAATGTCTTAATATTGGAAACAAAGGAAGCAAAAAACCATAAACAAATATCTAGCAGTATATTACAGTTAAATTGTTTAACAAAGCAAGAGAGATATAAGGTACCTTCATTTTTACACTTAAAATGTAGAAAATGTAGGGGGAATTTCACATATACCCCTCAAAAAAACTTCAAAATTATGTATTTCCCCCTCTAAACTTCAAAAACTCACAAATTTACTCATTTCATTGTCTTTTATATTAAAACTCATAAGCATAAAACGCTTGTCGAACTCAAATTTTAATCTGAAGGGTTCCTCTACCGTCCGATTTGTGCGCACTGCATTAAAATATGTGTGTGTTCACTTTAAGATTTGTGTTGATCTAGCACACACAATCTTAAAGCAATTCTAATCCGCGTGCATTGCATTAAGATCTGTGCACATCGCTTCAATATCAGTGCGTATTCACTTCAAGATTCATGCTGATCTAGCACCCACAGATCTTGAAATAGTTCGGATGGTAGAGAAACCCTTCAGATTCAAATTTTGAGTATGACAGGCGTTTTATGCTTTTAATAAAGGGTAAAATGGGTATTTTATAAATTTAGAATGAGTTTTAATATAAAAGACAATAAAATGGTAAATTTGTGAGTTATGAGTTTAGAGGGGAAATACGTAATTTGAAAGTTTAGAGGGGGAAATACGTAATTTGAAGTTTTTGAGGGATATATGAAATTCCCCCTAAATGTATATCTCTAGAAGTTTATCTCAAACTGTTGATTCCATATTTTTAACAACAGAGAGGCAAATTCTCGCCATTTCATCGTCCCGGATCGACCAACTGCAACATAAATGCATCGCCATTTCCTCGGCATCCTCGTCTTTTCCAAAATTACAACTTTATTATTTGAACAAATCCGAATTGTGATAGAATCCAACTTAATACAATCCTTGCTGATTTCAAATTTTCTAAATTTGATTGACTTCTTTAGTTCTTTCTCTAATGCCAGAATCATATCCTCTGTTTCAAGAGAGACAATTTTATTTGGCAAAGAAACACTGAGTAAAAGTTACTGCATTTACTGCATTACCTTCGATGCCTATTGTTTCCAGAAACTCCTCCTCGGAAACAAATTTTGCATTTTGACCCTTCTCCATTATCAAAATGCCCTCAGCAATCCTTTCGTCTCCCTTAAACTCCGAGGTGCAATTTTTTATGAATGTTTTAGAGGCAATAATTTTGGGATCTTTTGTAGTTGGTATTAGTGCTGTTTCGTGATTTGCCGGGTACTGACATGGAATTCCAAGTTCAGATTCAATTCTTTGTTTTAGAGATGCCATTTTTGGTTTTTCACCATGAACTAGTATGACGTGTTTAGGAGAGAGAAACTCAACTAGATCCATGATTCCTTTTGAATCTGTGTGAGGGCTGAATGCCAACTGATGAACCTAGTATATTATAAAATAAAATAAAAATAAGGGGAATGCATGAGAAATAGGGGTCAAAACCGATCGGATATTATCACCATGACCTAGTATGACATGTTATTTTCATTTTTTAATGAAAAAATAATTTATTGAATAATATGTTAATATTTTTGTTACAATATTTAAATTAGGTATTCGAATTATATCTGTATTCATATTCGTATATGTATCCAAAAAATAAAAATGGATACAGATATGGTTTTACCACTATCTCATCTGTACCCGATCTGTTTTCACCAAATGAGAAAGGAAAATAGGGTTTGGAATAGACCTGGCATTTGACATCGATTTGGGTATCTTCCAAATCAACTCGAGTAGGTTTCCCAGACATCAACTTATGGCCTACTGTACCAGCAATACAGTATCTGCACAGTTAAAATGCCTAAAAAAGTTAAATATTCAAAATATTCAATTTGAAGAGATTAAAGGGGGATGTAAAAAATTGAAATCACTGGTAGTACCCGGAAGTGCTATGAGATTTTTATCAGATGGGGCCCACTGTTTGAAAACCTCGAGTGAAAATCCACCACCGAGCATGCCAGGTGTCGCAAAAAGAACGCAAGGCCCAGGTGCATTTATCATAGAGCGCTCAAAGGAACACACTGAAATTTTATATTCCCATTCAATAGCAAATTGAAAATTGAAAAAATACATCAATAAAAGAGGAAAGTATCTACTGATTAGAAACTATTAACACCTTTTTAGTTCTTGAATGGTGAAATTACTGAACTACCCTCTGCTATTTTGCTTTAATAATGACTAATTCTTCAAATTTAAGAAACTATCTACTGGTTAGGTTAAACAACTAAACAAGCACAAGGTTGCGGGATGCTCAAATTTAATAACTTGTTCTAACAAAATTTAATCATTTCATTGATTTTGAAAATTCTAATTTTCAAATAAAGTGAATATGTGTGCGTACCATGCTTGAAGTCAAAAGGGTTACGGACTGTGCAACTCTCCTTGATCTTTTGACTTGTCCATCCAATAAGCATTTTATAATACATGTTTGCTTGAAGTGTTAACCCTTCAAAAAATGAACTGTTATCACGCTGTCATATAAAAGCAACAGAATATTATAGGGAGTGAGGTTATGGTACTATGCATAGAGTACTTTGGTCCATACTATGGATGCATATCTCCATTTTGAAAGTCCAAACAATTGATCCGTTCCCACTCCACATGATCTCCAATGAAAATGTGCTTGGATGCCAAATTTTACATTTAAAAAAAAATGTTTACTATTTTTTTAAATAGGTACAAAATCACTTGATCTAAAGATTCTAGACCATTCAAAAGTAGTGATTTTCTACCTATAAAAAATGTAAAATTTGGTCTCCAAGTACATTTTCATATGGAGATCATGATAAATGGACTATTTAGACTTTGAAAATGGCGATATGATTCCGTAGTACGGACCAAAATGCAATGCATAGTACCACAGCCTCACTCTATTATAGGTCTAAATTATAGAGCAGAGGGTCTTACCAGCTGAGAAATAAATAGGAACAGTTATATTCATTCTTTCCCAATAGTCGTCGAGTAATATACACAGCTCCTAGTTAACATGTCAAACAGATTTAGAGAAATGAATCAAGGCGTGGAAATTAAAAAATGACAATTGGAGTAATAGAAATTATGAAGTACCTGAGCTCTTCCCAAGGCAAATGTCGGGATAAGAACTTTGCCACCTGCAGCAACACATGTGTGAACCTAATAAACAAAAAAATTAAAACCATATAAAGATCAAAACAAAAGTAACATAAAATCCCAACAACAGTAAAAATATCGGCATTTGCAAGAAAAGGTTTTTCTTTACCGCTTTCAAGAATTCTCTTTCTCTTGAGTATTTTGAATCCCGTATAGTTGTAGCATAAGTAGACCTACACGTAAGCACACAGAAAATAGGTTAACAGGAAATAATATTAAAAAATTGACTAATTCATACAGCTAAGTATTTTCACATACTCAGTTATCAACAAATCCAAATGGAGACGATCGATTTGAGCAGCACCGAGATGTCTATCTGGTGTCATATTATAATCCCCGGTATAAACCATCGTTTCTTCTCCTGCTTGTGCATAAATCATTGCAGCTCCTATCACCTTAGAGTAGTTAAAACAGAGTGCAGTAAGAAACTGCTTCAAAAAAACATGCGTGAAAATGGTAACATCTTGTTTAAATTGTTAATTTTACAAACATGGCCCGCGTAGTAGGCACGAATTTGGAGATCTTTGTCGACTTGAATCGTCTGTTTTATGTCAATTGGTATAACTGCATGAGATATACATGTGAAGCCATTTATTGGTTAATCTGATTATTGATTAAATTAAAAGGTGTAATATACACCTAAACATGTAGATTTCGAAAAAACCAATATTTTTCACTAAAAAGTTACAATTAAAGAAGAGTGAGGCTATGGTGTTATGCATAGCGCAGATTGGTCCGTACTACGGATCGATATTTTCGTTTTCAAAGTTCAAATAGTCAATTTGAATCGTTCAACATGATTTCCATGTGAAATTGTACTTACTAAATTTTACATTGTTTTGAATTTTTATACTATTTTTTTCAGATATGTAGAAAATTACTACTTTTGAATGGTCCTAGAATTTTTGGTTCAAGTGATTTTCTACCCATCTAAAATATTGTAAAAAAATCTGCAAGAAAATGTAAAAGTTGATCTACAAGTACATTTTTCATATGGAGAGCATGTTGAATGGTTCATATTGACTATTTAGACTTTAAAAATGGAGATGTTGATCCATAGTAGGATCAATATGCGCTATGCATAGTACCATAGCCTCACTCATTAAAGAATAAAGAAGATAATCCAAAAAGTAGCCAAAACCCAACCAAATGTTAGAAGTATGGCAACACTAAACACTGGCGACCCCATCAATAGTTAACGGGTCGGGTACAGCAAGAGTCAGCATTCCTCTGCCCGTTTACATTGGTCAGGCCCCAACCCTACTTTTGTAGCCTTAACAGAAAGCAAACTCTAGTAATTGAGAAATAGAAATGAACACGTACCTTTATTCATACATTGTAAAATATCTTCGCACGTGTATTGCTCTTCAATCCTCTCCTGTCTACCATGATCTTATGGTAATCTTTGAGCATTAGGGGGCCAGTGCCTTTGTTGGATACTGTTTGAAGTTACCAGTACAAAAATAACAAAATAAAAACATTATATAAATAAACAGTAAAAAAATTGCTGCAGCACTGGAGTATATTTTGATTTAGTGCTTAAGTAGTCATACTGGTTTTACTTTAGCTTCACTTTCTTTGGATTGAGGATATTGATGTATACCAGAGGGGTAGTACCAGTAAACTTTGTAACAGGTTTCTTTTAATAGAAATTGGGTGAGCATGATCCCAATTATCCCAAAAAAAAAAATAGAATGAAGAGTTGTATATGTGAGATTACTGTCATGTAAATTGGACCGTTGTAGCCGCAAACCTCAGTGAAGTAGGGGAGAGCTCCTATGTGATCCAAATGGCTACAGGTAGTTTTTTTACCAGTTCAGAAATCAGAAACTCAAATTAAATAAATCAATTGATTAATAAAGGAGTAAAGAGAAAGTACAAGTGAGTGATAACGACGCAGGAGATGTCGGAGGGGGAGATGAGGGAGAAATCGGGGGAAGGCGCGGTGGTCGGAGTAGCCCATGTGCATGCCACAATCGAACATGATCTGTTTGCCTCCGATCGTCGTCACCACGCAACTCTTTCCCACCTCTTGCCCCTGCCCCTAAGATGAGGCATTCGATCGCCATTGAAAGGAGAAGAGAGGAGAACGGGAGAAGAGAGGGGGACTAGGGAGGTTTTAGTTTAGGGGTTTAGAAAAGACGAAATGATAGCACCTGAGGTAGCAGCAATTTTGAGTTTAGATCTGGACCGTTCGATCTGCTATTACACGAATATTAAAGGTACCCGTGCATTATACCTCGGTCCGATTGACAAACTCAAATATAGACTCAAGACTCTGATCGATTCAGGACCGTCAGGATGGATCAAACGGTGTAAAGTTCATTGAGATTGGTGCTTCTAGGTTTGTAGTCTCTCTCTTTTCTTAACTTGACGAATAGCATTGGACCGTCTCAGGGATCTAAGACGTCTATTTCAGATCGGACGGTGCATATCAGATAAACATAATACCTTTCTTTCTCTCTGTTTTTTTTCTTTCTATTTTTAAGGAATTCAAACATAATATCAGATACATATACAAAGGAGCAAAATTAAAAATTTACTGTAATGGAACTGATTTTTATAAAAATAAATATTTAACCAGATTTATTTTAGAACAAGACATATTTATTGCTTTAGTTAAACAATACTTTGAGAGGCAAACTATATAATTTTACTAAAAATAACAAAAATTACACATGAAATATACAAATTTTTCTTAGCCACTACTGGATTCTTTAAATTGCCCCTGCTCAAAATTGATTTGTGTTGTGGAAATCTTTAAAAAGAAAACTGGATCAAATACCATGTTTTAGTTCCAAACTGAATAAATCAAAAGCACAAACCAGATGTTGTACAACACAAAGCCCTTAAACATATAAAGGATCTAGTAATTCATCAACAAAAAATTTGGCAAAATATGTCTAAGATAAACAACCGTAATTCATTGACAAAAAATTTGGCAAAATATGCATAATAATAATAATAATAATGCTTAAAAAGACAGCACCTCTCAAATTAGTTTCTTAATTGATATAGTCCATACTAAATCAGTGTCAGAAGAAACTGTGACCTTCTCCTCTTTCACAATATTTGAAGTGCTTATCAACCCACCAAATCCCATTGCTGTGTTGCCTGAACAAAAAAAAAAAAAAACTCAAATTGATCAGAACTAGAGAAATATGAATAGTACTGAAATACCCTTGATTAAGAACAGTGCATTTCACAATTTCAATATGGCCAGAGCATATTTACCCTTCTAAATTACGAAAAAATCACAAATTTACCCATTTTATTGTCTTTTCTATTGAAATCATTTTTAAATTTATATAGTACCCATTATAGAGGATAAATACGAGTTTTTAAAATTTAGAAGGGTAATATGATATTATGAATTTTAGAGGGGGAAAAACTTTATTTCAAAGTTTTCGAGGGTATACATGAAATCCCCCCTATAATTAAATAAAAAAATTAAATGAACAAATAAATAAGAACATAAATAAAAAAAGAGGAAAGTAAAAGGGTTTACTTAGATTCCACTCGAGTCCAGTGGTGGTGGTACGGGAGGAAGGTGCACCAATAGGTATGAGGCCACAGTGTGGGCCCTCAACCAATGGCTGGATGTGAATCTCGTGAGAATGCGATTTAGGGAGGAGGTGAATCAGACAGTCGTCAGATAAGAGGATAATCCTGAGTTGCGAGAAACGATGCAACACGTTTATATTTCCTATTTCATGATCGAATCTCCCTCCGAGTGCGCCCACGACAAGAATGCATAGCTATTGAGTCAAAGTTAAAATGGTAAGAAACCCTAAAATTAAAGTGAGATCAGTAATTTAAGGAAGGATGGTTTATAAAAGTTAGCAACCAAAGAATTTTGATAGAAAAGGCAATAAAATGTCACTGTGTACACTTCAGAAGTAGACAAATTAACCATTTGCCTCGGAAACCAACCAATTAAAAGACTGACACTTTCTTATTAAAGGGTAAAATGGGTATTTATAAATTAACATGAGTTTGATAGAAAAAGACAATAAAATGGGTAAATTTGTGAGTTTCTGAAATCTAGAAGGGTAAATATGATATTATGAACTTTAGAGGGGGAAATACGTTATTTCGAAGCTTTTGAAGGGTATACATGAAATTCCCCCTTACATTTTTACTAGATGGATGTATGGAACATGTAACTGTGCTACATTCCTCTCAACGTATAAATTATAATTAAAACAGAATCAAGATAAGTCATTTAGATCAATATGACACAGTTTTTTCATAATTCTTACTACTTTGAACCAAATCACATAAAATCTGAACCTAGAAAAGGCTCTCGATCGTTTCAATTTTAGATCCATGTAATAACAATAGGATGGCATACCTTCGATTTGTCTTCCACTGGAGTTGAGTTATTGACATAAGCGACACATTTGTACAGATCTGTTGTGTCCTGATCATGCGATTCATCCACTACTTTTACACCCTGCATTCAATTTACAACATGTCAACATTAAAAATTAATCATAAATTAATAACTAAGAGACAAGTCGTGGATTTGGTCAAGATGCAGTACCAGATTAGGCACAATTCAGATCCTCAAGGTATTGATTCATATAGTAGATACTAATCCCAATTTATTTTTATGTTATCTTAGCATGTTATTGTTTTAGCATTGTTTAATTGCTAATTTATGTGTGGCCAAATAACTCCGGAAAATAAATGATGCACGTATGCTTACCAGTATAATTTCAGTAGGTTGGGTACGTATTTCCTATTTGTTTTAGGCTAGACAATGCAACAGACACACTAATATTTAACTTGATATTTTCCATGTAAGTTGGGCTAAAGTTTTTCGTAAGTTTTAATTTTATGTTGGATATGATTATGCTCAATTGAGTTTGAAAGCGTACCAAATTCAGGTAGAAAGCCTTCACGTCATCTTGATAGAATCCAAGTCTCCACTGATTACATCCGGAGTAGATCTGAAAATTCATGATAAAAAATATGGAACAAGCACTCAAAATCTTTCTTCTAACACCAAAAGATATACAACAGCACATTACTGAGACCTGTGCCCGAATATAATCGACAAAAAGGTACTATTCAGATGCCAAATTGTTGGGTCTTTCAAACAAAAGGTAAATGGCCACTATGATTTGAGTTTCCTTTGAAAAGGGAAGAATTCTAAAATATCAGGGAAAATTCAGATTGGACTGTAAGTTTACATGTGCTTTGAGTATATAATTTTAAAAGTGGGCGTTGGTGGGGTCGGAGGGGTGGGGGTTACTATGAATGAACCCTATTTACTTGCAAAGATCAAACATCAATTTTGCTGGTCAATAGTACCAATTGAAGAAAACAAGATCAACTTTGATTCTTTTATGTTACTATTTAAGTTTCTTTATTAGCCTATTGATTTAAATTAAGGATTTAACAAGGCTAATTGGAAGTAAGAATGAAAAACAAAACAAACAAAAAGAGGAGAACCTGAGTCGAACTTCTGACGGGTCCTGATCTGGGAACAGTTTGGGTATATTGTCGTAGACCCGATTTGCACCTCCATCTGCACAAACCCTCAGCTGTGCTGCTCTACACATAATTTCCACCACATAATACTTTATCAATACACTTTTAGCCCTTTTTTGCTAAATAGTATGTAAGTTATTCAAATTTCGCATGTCTTCTCTAAAATTAAAGCTTTAAACTGATCTATCAATTATCATTGTTTCAATTCACCTTTGACATCCAACTTCTATATCAGATTCCCGAATTGATATAATCAGTATATATTCTCTATACTATACTAAAACAAAATTACTTCACTAGGAGGGTCACATCACAAAATTACTTCACTAGGAGGGCCTATCCGTACAAATCAGAGAGAAAAGAGGAAGAACTAAGAATGGTACCTAACCTCGATTCCAGAGGAGAGGAGCGAAGCGGGGAAGGGGCTGATTGAGCACGATCAGTGAGTACGTCAGTGCGGATACATCGGGCTGCTGCGGGAGGAGGAAGGTGGAAGAGTGCGATCATCACCTCCATGTTTCGCGCCTAATTATCGAGCACCGCGAGGACAAATAAATGGAGAAGACGAGAGAGAGAGGAAGCGGCCTCTGTCGCGGCGGGAAGGATGGAGAAAATACAATGATGATGATGATGAATTGACGATGGCGTTTACCCTAAAGTAACAGAAATTTCAAGTTTAGATCAGACCGTTGGATGTGAACTAGCACGGATATTGAAGAGTCCGTGTACATTCTACCTCGGCCGATTGGCCTGGATTCTGATCGGAGCGGTTTGAATTTGAGCTCGAATTTCTGTACCTCAGAGAGTTGTGGTGCTTCAGGAAATTCAAATCCCCTAAAGTAATTCAAATTCTTAGTTTAGATCTGGACCGTAAGATCTGCTCAGGCACGAATATTGAAGGGAGTCGTGCATTCAACCTCGGGCATGATTGGCCCGGACGGTCCACATCTAAACTCAAAATTTGAGTTACTTTAGAGGATCTGCACTCACCTCGGCAGGAATTAGTTGCGTGGTTTGACCGTTTGAGAGAGTTTGTCAGAATATATAATTTTTAATCATTATTGTTTTGTGGTCCCATGAAACAGTGACGTAATGCTGTAGAAACGTGAGACGCGTGTTCGAGTTGTGCTTTGGTTTGACATGTTCCTCCGAGAATAGGAGGTTTACACAGTCTATTGTACCTAACCATCCTATAAATCACAGCCGTCATTTACATCGAGATCCGTGTAGACACGAATATTAATGTTGATAACCGGATTTGATTTGTTTGATTGTTCTCCGGGTATGGCAGAGGATCCGAACCTTTTCCACGGCTAAAGGTTTCTTGCAGCTTCTAATGTGTTTCACTTTCACGGGTTAGTTTTATTTATTTATTTATTTTCTTTTAACAGTAATAAAAAAAACTAGACTATATTTATCTGAAAAGACCCTAACTAAAACTTATATTAGTCGCCAAAGATTCGTATTATGTAATGCAACTGTTTTTAGTAACCATAAAATTAAGACTAAATAATTCTTTCTCGGCCACAATTTCTGATCAAATATTAATAAAAAAATTGTTTTAAATTTTCTTCTTTAAGTGTAATGTGGAATGTTGCAAATGCAATTGTAGACACTTAAAATTCAATAATTTTAATCAAACAGTGTCTTTAAAAATATATTGTATGCAATTCTATTTATAAATTATGAGTTTTTAGCACAGCAACAACAGTGAAAAAATTTGCATAAAAATATCTCAAATGTGTGGCAACAGTGATATTTTTTAGATAATCTTTACATTTTAAAATGTTCATCGTCTTCAATTTGCACGGTAAAAATTTCATGCAAATTAGAGCATCTACATTCCAGCAACTCAAATGAGTTTCTAAATAACTGTTAACTACTTTTTAGAAATTAAAGTCTCAAAAGTTTCTGAACTCTACATCTCTAAAATTAATTTTAGAGTTTTTATTAAGCCACGTCAGCAATAAATTACAAAGAAAAAATAATTTGAGTCAATCATTTGGCCAGTATAGAGTTTATAAACAGTTTCTTAATAAAAAACTTCCTTGCATAGTTTCTAAAAAATTTAAAATAAAAAACTCTCTCACATCTCTGAAACTGAATTAGAAACTGCCACATCAGATTAGAAACTCTAATAGTACCAGGGATGTAGATGCTCTTACTGGTTGTGAACTTGTGGGTAAATATAATTTCCTGCATTCAATTTATTTTCACAAAACACAAGTCCTAAGAATAAAAAATGTTATTTTTAAGCTTTTGCAAAAATGTATGATTTAAAATAAAAAAACTTTCTAAATATAAAAATTCAGATTATTATTTGTAGCTTAGTTTAAAAGTTGAAAAGTTATGCAGCAAGTTGACATCACTTGTATTTTAAACTTAATTTTAAATTCTTTTCACATTGAGAATTATAATTTTAAATTGAAAATAATTTGTTATAATTAAAAGTTTTGATTTCAAATCTACAACAGATGAAAAATATATAAAAATATAAATTTAAGACATAGTTGACATGTTGTGGTAAAAAAAAAAAAACCATTTGCAATTTTTTAGCAAGATTTTTGAATTTGACACTTGCTCTATAATTCATAAAATCAATTGTGGCTGCATTTTTAGCTAGATTTTTTTTTTTGCCTTTTCATATGTTGCTAAAATAAAAAATTAATTGATTGGATTTATCTGAAAGATAAATATATTTGTTAACTAATATTAAAATTAAACGTGGCATTACTGAGATTCATTTCAAAATAAAAAAGTACTTTCATCAGACTTCCTTGATAAATACAACAAATATATTTAAAATAAATTATTTGTTGTAAATTAATAAGAGACCTAAATATTTATGACATTTATTCATGATCAAAATATTCAGTCTTGTTTTGTTTCTACTGTAAAATATAGACACTTGCATCGTGTAATTGATTAAAAAATATATTAATTATCTAGTTAAAATTTATTAATAAGCGTGATCATAATAACCCAATGTTTTAAATAGCGTTTATAGCGTCATAGCGGGAAGGCTACAAAAAAAGCTATAGCGAATAGCATAGCTATAGCGGAAGCTATTCCAAATAGCGTTTTTCTTTTACAAAAGTTATATTATATATTTGTACTATATATTAACATTATCTAAAGTTTCATAGAACAATAAATAACACCAAATTAATTAAGAAATTATAATATTCATATTTGAACTAGTACAAAAGTCCATGGTTCAAAAAATATCCATAATAATATCATAAACTATCGATCTTTTTCTATACAAAATATCTTAAGTATCATGATTCATTCTATTTTTTTTTTCTATACAAAATAAATTTTATGGATCTTTATTTAAACCCATATAAATTGTCTAAAAAAGCCCACTATGCATAGCGCGCAAATAGCGCGCTACACGCTATGCGCTATAGCGGCCGTAGCGCAATTAGCGTATTTTCATGCCATAGCTTAGCGTTTAGGGTCCAAAAACGCTATAGCGCGCTATTTAGAACACTGTAATAACCTAAATGGTCAAATAAATCAAACTAAATACCATGCATTCACAATTTGTCTTTTATATATTGATGTCCTAATATTATTATAATTCATATTTCTTTAATATTTTGTCCAATGTCAATCAAATGTTGATTAATACGTTCAAAACATGTTTAAGTTTAACCATGTGTTCAAAATTTATAAATTTATACCATTCCCATTATCTTTATAAATTTATACCATTCCCATTATCTTATATGAGCAGGGTTCCAATACCTCATGTTTTTCATACCTCATCATATCTCATACTTTATATCTTCGTTTTCAAAGTCCAAAATGTGGATCCGAACTGCTCAACATGATATTCATACTAAAATATCTCTGGGAATAAAATTTTATAATTTTTGAAATTTTTTTACTATTTTTTAAGATAGATACAAAATGACTGTTTTTGGATCATTAAAAAAACAGTGATTTTCTACTCACCTTAAAAAATAGTAAAAAAATTTCAAAAATTATAAAATTTCATTCCTAACCATATTTTTAGTATGAATATCATGTTGAACGGTTCGGATCGACAATTTAGAGTTTGAACACAAAAATATAAAATATGAGATACAGTGAAGTATAAAAGTCACCGGGCATTGAAACTCCTCATCTTATATTTATATTTCTTTTGATTGCAAAAGATATAGCCACGTGGCGATGCACCGAACACGTGTCTCCTTTACTTATAAATAATTCATTACTAAATAAATCTAATTAACTAGATTTGATGTGGTAGCTATAATCAGTGCAAACGGATTATCGGACCGTATTCGGATTCGTATTCAAAATTAAATACGGATATTAGATATTTAATATCCGTGCAGATACGGATACGGATACGGATACAATTATACTTTTAAATTTTAATTATTTGTATCTAAATAGTAAATATTTAATATATATTATGAAAAAAATTATGTTATTCACTATTATAGAAAACGGATATCCAATCCGTATTCGTAGCCATATCCAAAAAATAAAAGCGAATACGGACATAATTTTACTATTATCGGATTCAAATCCGTATTGGATCCTTTTGCATCCCTAGCTATATAAGAAATAAATTACACTCTTTACTAATTAAATACACCCTTTATAAAAAAATAACAAATATTGCCCTGTTATCTATTTCATTTTAACGACTTACTAGTTTTAACCAATAATTAATATTTTTAATATTATAAGAGTTTGGTTGTCGTGCTCTCGGTAGTATAACGAAATGTTCTGTTGTCATTTCGAAAAAATTTATTATACAGGGTTCAAAAGACAAATTTAAATCGTTAAAATCATTCTACTTTAAAAGTGATGCATTTATAAGTTAAATATATACTTTTTAAATTAATTAGTTATTTTTTTACCGTTTGACTTTAAACTAAATGAATTCGAAAATTTATAAATTTGACATGTAAGCACATCACTCATGAAGTAGATCAGTTTGAATGTGTCATTAGATACCTATTTAGTAGGGTTTCGAAATGACGATGTATGTCTTATACTATCGATAGCACACTAGCCAAACTTATATTATAATAGCAGATGAGTAGAACTAGGGTGTTCTTAAGCTCACCAAGCCTCTTTGTGAGCTTAACTCAAAAATCCATCGAATTGGTTTCAAGCAACGCATCCAAACCGTTGAAACCGATCTACTTCACGAGTGATGAGTTTGCATATCAAGTTTTTAAATTTTCGAACTAATTTAATATAAAGTCAAGTGGTCAAAAAATAATGAAAAATGAACACATTAAAATTAACTTATAAATGAATAATAAAAAATGAACACATTAAAAAATAATGAATAATGAAAAATGAACACATTAAAATTGTTCGCTTTACATTTGAAAAATATCTACTTTTAATAATGGGTTTATAATGCAAAGGAAAGTTGGGAACTGCTACATGGCTATCTACACAGAGAGTAGACACATAAGATCAATATCAGACTTGAGACTTGATCAATCAGTCCAATTAGATGATTTTTTTTGTGGTCTTTTAGTCCAAGTTGGAAACAGTTGTCACTTGCATTGCCAGGCAAAAAATGAAACAAAAATTAAATAGACACAGACAGCTGTCTCAAAGCTGGTTTACATGAATGAAGATAAAATTAAATAGTGACTCTACTTTCTACGGTTAGAGTGGAAAAAAATAGCACGGTAGAGTCAGTTCTAATCGAACGGCACGATATTTGCATTGGTTATGTGTTGTGATTATTTTTTAAAAATTTGGCACGGCACAACACAACACGTCATGTAATTGCACGGCACTATATGTGATCACGCGAGTTATATGTAATTAGAACTATTAGATCTTGATCAAACAATGAATCTTTGAATAAACTAATCTAAATTATGAAAAAAATAGTTAAACGTGATCAGTGAGCAATGTGACTAGTTACATTTGGTCACTGCATGTTTAGGCACAACTTAGCGTGACTATTTTTTTAATATTTTAATCATAATATGTGAAAACTTAACTTAATACGATATGATATAAAATCAAAATCACAACATATTAGTCACGGCACGGTATATTTTTTCCACTAATTTACCCTATGCTATGGTACTTAATACAAAAGGACCGATGAAAACTCTACACTTTCGGCCCAAAATTGAGAAATGTGTACATCCAACCCAAAGGCCTATGTATTTGCCCATGCTCCCTTCATTTATCTTTTCATTCAGGCCCATAGGCTTTTTGCAAATTGCAATTTTTTTTCTTTTTCTTGGAGAACAGATTGCAATTGTTATACTTATTCAAATTATATCTTCATTTTTTAAGAATGACGAAATTATCCCATTTTCCCTTTAAATATTGTATTAAAAAGGGCACTTCTAGTACAGTTTAAATTAGATAAACTCTACAATGCATATCTTTATAGTGGATACAATCTTGCTGAGTCAGCAATAGTGTGTATGTAGATTAGTATTGTAAAAAACAGTTATTTAAGCTAATTAATCAGCTAATTAGTCATTGGTAACAATTAAATTGTCATAGATTTTTTCGATTAATCAGCTAATTATTTTATATTATGATTGATTATTTTTAATTAATCGCGAATGCATACTGTTATTTATAGACATGACATGATATTTTGATATTTAATATTGAGATATATATAGTCCCAATTCAACAAATAATGAGGAACTTTATTATAACTGTGAACTTTGAGTTTAATCCCCCAAATTAGTATAATTTGTAGTAACTCATCTTCCTCCCCATTCCATCAATCCATCTACCCACATCTAATTCTCTTTTGATCATTGAAACAAACAATAAAACCACACTGTACCTGTACTTGCCTTTCCTTTCATTCAATCAATTCCCCATTTCCCCTCATAAATCCATCTCTTCTCCTTCCATTTCATAAAACCATGGACGCGATCGCATCCAAATGAGATGACATCGAAACCCCTCTCGTCGCATCACCACCGTCTCAGTAGTCGTTCCTTCATGTCGTCTCTCTCGTCTCCTCCTCCTCCGCCGCCGCCTCCTACCATCGCCCCGATGCCTCCGTTGCAACCTGATCGCGGGGCAGAGATGCGACAGATGGATTGTAATTTGGCATCTCTCTGCGAGCATATCCAAGCGGAAGGGTTTGGGTCGGGTGCGTTCTCTGATGTGTCGGTGGAGGCTATGGGGTCCACTTACAGACTCCACCGCTTGATCCTTTCGCGTAGTGCCTACTTCAGTTAGATAAGAATTAGATATCTCTCACATTTTATTCCAAAATTGCAATCAGATTTGGTACTGAAATTATCAATCATTGTTCAAATCAAGGAGATGATGATAAAATGCAAGTCTTAATTTACTTTGTGCAACAGTTAATTCAGTGTGGAGAAATGATAAATATATATATAGATAGACATAGATAGAGAGAGAGAGAGAGAGGTTTGAGGGTCCTACGGATGTAGTTGTGAGCCGGAATG
Organism: Carex parvula; assembly: GCA_025461045.1. Classification (NCBI taxonomy): domain Eukaryota; kingdom Viridiplantae; phylum Streptophyta; class Magnoliopsida; order Poales; family Cyperaceae; genus Carex; species Carex parvula. The sequence goes on along the minus strand of JAJGRW010004664.1, from coordinate 1,406 downwards.
ATGCCAGTAGTTTACAGATGTGTTATATTTGTGGTCATTGGCATTGAGGTCAAGGATGTAAACTTTTTTAATTAATCAAGCTTGGTAGCGACTACCAAGAAATTTTTCGAAAAAGAGAGAGAGAGAGACGAGAGAGAGAGAGAGAGAGATTGACTAATATGCTTTCGGTAGCACGTCGGCAGAAACGCCATAGGGTCAAATTTCAAATTTCATATTCGAAACTTCGACCTAAGTAGCTCAGTAAATTGGTTATATATTGAACTTATAGAATACCAATTTTTACGATTTTTGGATTTCTTGTTACTATTTTTATGATTATGAAAGATGGCAAAAAATGCTTAAAAATAAAAGAAAATTGAAATATGTTATAATTTGTTAGATGGAACATCCCAATTCCATTAAATTCTCTAACCTTGGTAGTTAAGTTATCAATTGAGCAGTAAAGATTAATATTTTCTAAACATTTACTAATTTGAAATGTGATTTTTATCTAACATGGTATTTTTTTGTGGGAATAAAAAAAATATGGTAGAAACATGCTACAAGGTCCATGGAAGGAGGCGGGGTGCACCAACGTTGTGTTTACAAATAGACGACCCGAAGGTGAATTCAGAGGCAATTGTCAATATGTTCTCGCTTATATTTACTGACAATCCCCAAAATTAACTGATAACAATGCATATCGGGTTTCTCGCTTCCGCTTCTTTTCTCGATCTTCAGGTGTCTAGTTATTTCTCTCTGTTTTTTTTAAATCTCATCTATGAACCAAATTATTCAGGATAACAGTTTCGAATGGGTGTATTACTGATAAATGAAAATGTTTTTTCACTCTTATTGTTGAACATGTATCTTCTTTGACAACAGAAGTATTATTTAGTTTAGAGGTCAATTTTTGTTTAGAGATTATTAAATTCTGTGTTTGCATATGCCTTTATTTGTGATAGCTTATGCCTTAAATATCATTTAAAATCTGTTTAGACTCTGCAATTAATCTATATTTTGATTGAATTTGACAATTATGTTATTGGGTTAACTTTTTTAAGTCCGAATAAAGCCTCAGCCACCAATTAACCTGTGCAATGGAACCAAGGCAGTAAATTAAAGTATGAACATCTCAGTTACTTATTTTTTGCTAGTCTCATTGTTAGAAGCTATTCATATGTATAGCTTTTCATTTTTATAATGTTTTCCTGCAACTTACCTTTTTCAATTGTGTATCATTATTCTCTTTTAACCTTTACCTTTTGTTTTCAGGATTTGTGTGCAATTTGCACAGATTTTATAATTTCCGAGCTCTGGACATCAAATTTTCTTCAGTATCAGGTCATTTCTGTACTTCAAAAAACCAATTGGTACATGTGTTACTGGTGATACCAACCTTTAATTTTTGTCTAGGTATCTAAATC
>JAJGRW010004663.1:12500-18839 GCA_025461045.1 Carex parvula | reverse complement strand
CTTTCAGGCATTAAAATACGTTTAAGGCGTGGATGATTATCATAAGAGATTCCCAATATATCATAAGATTCGCGTTCTTGAAAATCAGCACTTCTCCAAATCCAGAAAACAGACGGAATTTTAGGATTATTCCTTGACACAAATACTTTTATACATACTTCTTCTGGATTATATATCTATTGTATTCTTGTAAGATGATATACGCTACCTAAAAACCCCCCTGGTGCTACATCATAAACACACTGAGAGCGTAAATAATTGTAACCATACATATAAAATAACAGCAATGGAGTCCCAATCCTCGACCTTTATTTGTAAGGTTTGTATTCCTCGAGAATCAAAGCCTAAAGATCTATGAACCAATTCATTATTGACTAGCCAATCAGATAAATCATTTTGCAAAGGATCCTTCTCCATTCTATTGATCTCTCTCAAATTTGTATAAGTATTTTACCATAAAATTGGAAAGTAAAGATTGACTTGCTCTTTCTTAATTCTGAAAAAAATAACCTTACCTAATTAACTGTAAGAAAATACTGAATCTTTAGATTTTATTTTAGAAGATATCTGAAATAGATTGTGATGGATTTAGAAATCCCTGATCGTAATTTCCAGTATGATTACTACGTTGAACATGAAATTTATGATTAGTAGTAAAACATCGATTTTCTTCTTGAGATCTAGTTCTATCTTCAACTATTTCTCGAGATATCTTTTTACGAAGTTTTGTTATAGCATCTATAACTGCCTCTGGTTTAGGCGGGCATCCCGGTAAATAAACATCCACAGGAATTAGCTTATCAACTCCCCGAACCGTAAGTATAAGAATAGTACTGAACATTCCCCCTGTAATAGTACAAGCTCCCATAGGCATGAAGTATTTTGGGTCAGGCATTTGTTCATATAATCGCACTAAAGAAGGAGCCATTTTCATTGGTACAGTGCAGCAGCTGTAAAATTAGGTACCGCTTGCCTAGGACTTGATCTTGGTACCAATCCATAACGAATCAAAATCAAATCGCGAACCTATTAATGAAGCAAATTCAATGAAACAACAACTAGTACCATATAAAAGAGGCCATAAACTGGAAAGTCTTGACCAATTTGAAAGATCATTTGATGTAGTTGAAATAACTGAATTGGAGGTTGTTTGATCAAGTAACGAAAAGTCAATCAAATTCATAACTTTCTTATTAGGATTTTGTCCTTGTTTTTTTTTTCGTTTTTCTAAATATTTAGTTAAGACCATTCTAATGCTCCTTTTCGCCATGCGTAAACTGAACCACCATTAGGATAAGAACGAAAATAAAAGCTTCGATAAATAAAGATACACCTAATACATAGAAGCTCATTGCCCACGACATCAAAAACAACAAAAACAAGAGCAAACATATAATAACGAATTCGGAATTGTAACCAAGCATCTCCCATAGGTTCTATACCTGATTCATAACTAGAAAACTTTTCAGGTCCTGGGGCTAAAACTCCTGAAATCAAAAATGCTAAGATAGGAAAAAGGCTTGATATTATGAGAAATGCCCAGAAAATATCATATTCATTCAGCAGAAACATAAAAGTACTCCTTCGTATAAAATGAAAATATACTGAATTATTTGATTCGAATTGCCATTGTGTTTTCATCCAGAACTTCAGTAAAAGAAGGATATATTTTTATGAATTGACTTTATTTGTGACATGTCTCGTTTAAAGATTCTATTTGATTCAAGGAATCCTGATTTCATTTTGAACTTACATTCTAGTTAGATATGGTGTAAACATAAGATCTTCTTAGACAGAAGATAAATTCTTCTCTCCTTTGGTTTCACCTTCTCTTTTTTTTTTTTAGTTCTACACTTTTATTTCAGAAGTTTTTATAGTTCTATCTTTTATTCCATAAGATAGAATAAATACAAAAATATCTTAATTAAAAAATTACAAAAAAATTACATAGTCTTTTACTATGTCAGAATATAAAAATTTACATAGAATTTAAGAAACTCTATTAAATAATTAGTTTATTCGGGATACTATTCTTATCTTAATATCTTTTAAGATATTTTGAAAGAGAGTTCTATTTTTTCTTTCAAATCAAAACTCTTTCAAAAAAAAAGTCTTGAAAAATGAAATGGATTAGGGCTATACGGACTCGAACCGTAGACCTTCTCGGTAAAAGAGATCCAACTGAATTTCTTATCGAAATGATTCGAACTGTTTCAAAGACCCAACATGCAGTTTGTTGCATTGGGCTCTTTCATTAACTAAAAGAAAATCAGTTAATCCACCATATTATTTCATTATGGGAAAAATGAAGATAAAAAGATGGTTCCATGTACTCTGATTCATTATGTCCTGATCTAAGAGCAATACCAAAGTTTTTCAAAGAAGGGTTACCTTGACTTAGGTCTGCCTTCGGCCTATTTCACCTAATTTGAAATAAATAGAATCTCTATCGTTCCGCTGTATGTAAGAGTCGAATATGAGACTTTATACACCTTAAAGTTCATAGGACGAAAAGAGTTTTTTTGAGATCCTTATACTCATTATGCCTAGCATTGAATAGATTTAGCTATTAACCTTATCAATTAACAAATCAATGAGTGGTTTTATTAGATTTTGTATCGAAAATCACATCAAAATCATACTAAACCGACTATTTGTCAGGCTATTGTTCTCCCTTATTTTAAATATATGGAGTAAGACATTGATTTTTGAATAAGACTAATCATGTTAATTGCATGCTTCTTTGAAAAACATGGGCGCACGTGTAAACGAGGCGCTCTACCAACTGAGCTATAGCCCTAAATCTTAATACAAAAAAGATTTTTTGTCAAGCCTAATCCATATCCTAATCCATATGATAAATCTCTGATCTATTTACTGTTAATAGATTGGTATTGCTTAGAAAGAATATTCTTTCTATAATTAGAATTAGAAAAGTGATAGAATTTTCTTTTTTGTTTTGAATTACCTACTTAACTCAGTGGTTAGAGTATTGCTTTCATACGGCAGGAGTCATTGGTTCAAATCCAATAGTAGGTAGAACTTATTAGATACCTGGGTTAGTATCTAATAAGTTTTTCTACTTAATGGATCTTTTCCTTGTATCTGATTCAAAGTGATTTTTTTCAATTTAAAGAAGATAGTATCAAAAAAACTTTCATAAAACTTATTTGGATTTATTTGATGTATTGACTAAATTTTCAATAAAATGTTAAGAAATAACATTAACAGCCTCTACTCGTGTCCTAGCTCGTCTAAGAGCTAGATTCGCTTCAATCAGTTGTCTCTTACCCTTATCCTCAAGTTAGCTTCAGCTATTTCAAGAGCTTCTTGAGCTTCTTGCGGATCAATGTCAGTACTTATCTCTGCATCATTTTAGGAAATGATGATTTCATTATTTCCAATTCTGGCAAAACCACCCATTAGAGCCACCCTTAACCATTGGTCGTTGATGCGTATTCTCAAAAGACCTATATCCAAAGCTGTGGCAATAGGAGTGTGATTTGGTAATACACCAATTTGACCACTATTTGTAGATAAAATGATTTCTTTTACTTCTGAATCCAAAATAATTCGATTAGGAGTCAGTACACAAAGTTTTAAGGTCATTTCTTCAAATTGCTCTCTACTTCACTTCTAAATTGATAGCTTTCGCGGTAGCTTCATCGATGTTACCCACCAAAAAAAAAGCTTGCTCGGGCAAAGCGTCTAATTCTCCAGAAAGGATCAGTTGAAATCCCCTAATAGTTTCTGCAAGACCAACATATTTTCCTGGAGAACCAGTAAAGACTTCTGCCACGAAGAAGGGTTGTGATAAGAAACGCTCAATTTTTCGTGCTCTTGCTACAGTTAAACGATCCTCCTCGGAGAATTCATCCAATCCGAGAATTGCTATAATGTCCTGAAGTTCTTTGTAACGTTGTGAAGTTTGCTTAACTCTTTGCGCAGTTTCATACATAATGTTCATTGCCAACAATCTTTGGTTGTAACATAGTTGACGTTGAATCTAAAGGATTCACTGCTGGATAAATACCTTTGGTAGCTAATGGTCTTGATAGTACGGTAGTAGCATCTAAATGTGCAAATGTTGTAGCAGGAGCAGGGTCAGTCAAGTCATCCGCAGGTACGTAAACTGCTTGGATTGAAGTTATAGCTCCCTTTTTCGTAGAAGTAATTCTTTCTTGCAAAGAACCCATTTCTGTGCTAAGGGTGGGTTGATAACCAACTGCGGAAGGCATTCTACCTAATAAAGCGGATACCTCTGATCCTGCTTGGACGAAACGAAAGATATTGTCGATGAATAGAAGCACATCTTGTTTATTAACATCTCGAAAATATTCTGCCATAGTTAGGGCAGTTAAACCAACTCTCATACGAGCTCCCGGGGGTTCATTCATTTGACCATAGGACTAGAGCTACTTTTGATTCGGAAAGATTTTTCTCATTAATCACTCCGGATTCTTTCATTTCAATATAAAGATCATTTCCCTCACGAGTACGTTCCCCTACTCCACCAAATACGGATACACCTCCGTGAGCTTTAGCAATGTTGTTGATCAATTCCATGATCAGTACTGTTTTACTACTCCAGCTCCCCCGAATAATCCTATTTTTTCCTCCACGGCGGTAAGGAGCTAAAAGATCTACTACTTTAATACCTGTTTCAAAGATTGATAATCTTGTATCTAATTCTACAAAGGCGGGTGCAGATCTATGAATAGAAGATGTTTTACTAATGTCTAAAGGCCTAAATTTATCACAGGCTCTCCAAGAACGTTGAAAATTCGTCCGAGGGTTGCTTCACCAACTGGAAACACTTAGAGCAGCCCCTGTATCAATCACTTCCATTCCTCTCGTTTAAACCATCTGTAGCACTCATAGCTACAGCTCTAACTCGATTATTTCCTAATAATTGTTGCACCTCACAAGTAACATTAATCTGCTGACCAACGTATATGACCTTTAACTACCAAAGCTTATAAATATTAGGCATTTGCCCGGAGGAAAGACAATATCGAGTACTGGGCCAATAATTTGAACAATATGCCCGATATTTTGTGTGGAAACCACAGGATTAGAATTAGTTGGATTCATAATTATAAAAAAAAAATGAAATATTTTGCAGTTTTTTTATAGTACCAAAGCAAAAAGCAATATTCGATAGCAAGCTGATCAATTAATTCAATAAAAAATAAAAGGAAATAACTTTTTATGTTAGTTAACGATCTAAGCGATTGATCTTATTCAATCTTTTATTCATTCAATTTCAATGAGTTCATTCTTAGGTTCAGTCAATGTTTCTTTCTTTTTTCATATAGATTCTGTTTTTAAATTCTTTAGTAGATGAATTATGCTTATTTTCTAAGATTTACATATAAAAAACTATCACTGTCAAGAGAGAAGTGTCAAGAGAGAAATGCGTATTGAAATATTTGATTTCAAATTAAGAAATAGATTCTCTAAGAAAATCTCATTAGAAATTTATCAATTTGCAAAACAAGATTCGCTTGCACTATATATATCAAAGAGCATATAATAAGGGTGTATTTGGTGCATCAAATACACTCAAAAAAACCTCCAAATGACATGTTAACATAACAATTAAAATCCTAATTGATTTTTTTGGAAATGAAAGATTTTTACTCCATTGAAAATCCATCTCGAGTAGATCTTGTTCTTTTGACAATTCTTAATTCATAAGTTGTAGAAAGAGGCTTATGTCACCACAAACAGAGACTAAAGCAAGTGTTGGGTTTAAAGCAGGGGTTAAAGATTACAAACTTACTTATTATACTCCTGAGTACGAAACCAAAGATACTGATATCTTGGCAGCGTTCCGAGTAACTCCTCAACCCGGAGTCCCCCCTGAAGAAGCAGGAGCTGCAGTAGCGGCAGAATCTTCTACTGGTACATGGACAACTGTTTGGACTGATGGACTTACCAGTCTTGATCGTTACAAAGGACGATGCTATCATATCGAGCCTGTTGTTGGAGAAGAAAATCAATTTATTGCCTATGTAGCTTATCCTTTAGATCTTTTTGAAGAAGGTTCTGTTACTAACATGTTTACTTCTATTGTAGGTAATGTATTTGGTTTCAAAGCCCTACGAGCTCTACGCTTGGAAGACTTACGAATTCCCCCTGCTTATTCAAAAACTTTCCAAGGCCCACCTCATGGTATCCAATCCGAAAGAGATAAGTTGAACAAATATGGTCGTCCTCTATTGGGATGTACTATTAAACCAAAATTGGGATTATCCGCAAAGAACTACGGTAGAGCATGTTATGAATGTCTACGTGGTGGACTTGATTTTACCAAAGATGATGAAAACGTAAACT
>JAJGRW010004663.1:0-7500 GCA_025461045.1 Carex parvula | reverse complement strand
GCATTATAAGGTCGCAATTGAACAGATCGAGCAATTTCGAATTGACGTAACATGAAACCTATTAGTGCGAAAGCACCGTGGAGGGCAACAAAAGTCCACAGACCTCCTAGTTGACACCAGCGGGTAAAATCTCCTTGTGCTTCAGGGCCCCATAATAGCAACAAAGAATGTGCTAGACTATTCGCAGGAGTAGAAACTGCAGCAGTTAAAAAATTGCAACCTTCCAAATAGGAACTAGCTAATCCATGAGTATACCATGAAGTTACAAAAGTTGTACCTGTAAACCAACCCCCTAAAGCAAAATAAGCACAAGGAAAGAGCAATAGACCAGACCACCCTACAAAAACAAAACGGTCCCTTCGTAACCAATCATCCATAATATCAAATAAATCATTTTGATCTTTGGTAAATCTACCAAGGGCTATAGTCATAGTGATTCTCCTGTTCAATTACTTTAACCATTTTCGAACATCTCATGTTAATTTTAAGGCATATGATAGTTCAATTATCTATGGACGATTTCTCCTTCAACACCTCTTTATTTACAACGGGTTTCGAAGATATAAGTTCGTTTTTTCTATTAAGCCACAAAAAAATCTAGGTAAATCCATAAACTCGATGGATTTCATGCTTATTTAGAATATTGAAATCCTGAGCTGTCCTATGACTCATATGTCAGTCAGAATCTTTTAACGAACCAAACCAAAATAACAAAAAATTTCCTATTTTTTCCTACTATTAAATAAAATATGAAATAATGGTATACTTCAATTCAAAATCCTTTTCTTCCATTCCTTTATTATTGTATTGACAAAACAACAAAACAATATTGATTGAATTTTGAAGTCAAGAAAAGATATTTCAAAATCTATTTTTTATATGTAGTAGAAAGGAATAACAATTGATTTCTATGAAATAAATATCGAGTAAATCGAGTAACAAGAATATTAACTCGTAAATATTCGCAAATTCTTGCTTTACTGTGGTCTAAGGAAATCAAAAGAATCCGCTTGTGCTTATAGAATCTCACTTCTTATCTATCGAATTTATATATCAGAATAGCTGATATAGTCATTATTCAATGAGTCAGGTCCACTTACTTTTTATTTTTTTTGAAGATAGCTTATTTTCTAAGATTTTTAAGATAGTTTAATTTTTGAAGAAGAATGTAGAAAGAAATAATAACACTTTTTTGGTTTGCAAATAAATAATTGAATATTTCGAATATTCTAGAATATATCGGTTACACCTTCTAGAAGACCAAATTGAAATAATGAAACTTGAAGAGGGTTATGTCACTATGGGCAGATTACTCCTAAGAAAATTCAATTACTCATAATTAGTCATTATGATAACGACTATCCCATTTTTGAAATATAACTAAAAAACTGCAAAAAATTCAAATTCATTATATGACTTATTTCTTCTAAAAAAAAAAAGAGTTTGCTTGAAAAACAAGGTATAAAACTTGAGTTTAGTGGAAAAGGTCCTTCCTTGGATTTGAACTGATAACTTTCGGTTTCAAAAACCCTTTTCTACCATACGAAAAGGCTAGTATGATTTCAGAGAATGAGAACTGGGGTTATTATCTATGTCGATTGTTGACCTCTCTCTAGCTGGGAAGTCGGAGAGAAGGTGGTTTACCCTGCGGTAGATGTTACTTTATTGATCGGATTTTTCAAATTTCCTATGAATTCTTATTAGTGCTAAGGAAAAAACCTTTTTCTAAAAAATATTATTTGTTTTTCAATACAAAAAAATATCATTCAATGTTTACTGCTGAAAAGGATGTAATATTATGAAATTAGTAGCAGAAAGAGCCCTTTATTAGATTTGAACTGATGATTTACACCTTACTATGGCGTTACTCTACTACTGAGTTAAAAGGGCATAGAAATTCTATTAATGAATTAGCCATTTTCATTAGAAGAGGTTTGTATATAAGGTTCCCAAAATATATTTTTTATTTTAACATATATATTATTATATATAAATTATAAATATATTTATAGAATCTATTTATCTATATAATATAGAATTCATAGTAAATTTTTAAGATTTGCATAAAATGTATACTCTATAGTGAACAATATATGCCTATAAGGCATAAGAATTTATTCAGAAACAATCAATTTTTTTATAGCAAAATAGGGTAAATTTTGAATTTATTATTCTTGTTTATTTTCTTTTTTTTTTTTATTTATATGAAATATATAATGAATTGGTTCAAGTCCGAACATCCCACTTTTTTACTTATTATCATGAGTCATAACAATATTCACTTGATTGAAAGATGTACTAATTCCACATGGATATCAATTCAAGATATTTTATTAAATTGGATGATGAAGAATTTTATACTAGGAACGGAAAACCGAATCTTTATGAAATAGAAAAAGTAATAAATATATTTGATCTGAACATCAAATGAAGCAACGAGTTCCGATTTAATTCAATTAAAATGAAAATACATTGTACTCTTCTAGCAGACCCGTTAAATAACTACTTGAATTGAAAGAATCCTTCAACCTATCTCTTTTCATTAGATTTTTTTCGTTATAATTTAGCATAGGATAATTTATGAATGAACTATCCAATTAAAAAATTCTACGCAATCCTAACATAAAAATAGGAAATACTTTTTGGATCAAATCATAAAAAAAGAAAATAAAAAATGGGATCAAAAATATGATCAAAAATATGATGACAAAAATGATCAAAATATAAAGAAAAGTAATAGAAAAGTCAGTCTATTGACAGTAAAAAAATACATATTATAATTTGAGTACTGACTGATGACGACGTGTGGGCAGATTCGCCCTCATCGTCTAGTGGTTAGGACATCTCTCTTTCAAGGAGGCAGCGGGGATTCGATTTCCCCTGGGGGTAAGATAAAAAGTTGATATTAATTTTTCAATAAACCTAAGATTCATTCTCCCAGGTTTACTAAGAAACCTGGGATTAATTCTTCCTTAAACCTAGAATTAATCCTTCCACCCAGGGTCGATGCCCGAGCGGTTAATGGGGACGGACTGTAAATTCGTTGACGATATGTCTACGCTGGTTCAAATCCAGCTCGGCCCAATAAAGTTACTTTATGAATGCATATGTTATATATGAATGATATAATAGAATTGCCTGAAATATTTGAAATTTCTTTTTTTATTGAAATAAAAGGTCAAACCATTCATTAAATTAATGGGAAGACTTCATGTATTTATATGCATATAAAATATGAATTCTCATTAATTTTTATTTCGAAGTTCTAAGAATTTCGATTCATGATAGTTTTTAAAGTTTCAATCAATAAAGTATTACTCAAATTTCAGAAAATCTCATGAAAAAAAAAGTCTATTCCTCTTACAGATAAAAAATCTGTTATTGAGTAAAACAATAACAGATTACTAGTAATCTGTGTCACTCTCACTATAGTCTATATCCATATGTGAATATGTTTTGAACATTTGTACAGCTGAATGGGATGATACTCATATTACCCTTATGAATATGTATACCATACACCTTGCTTTGCTGGGATTGTAGTTCAATTGGTCAGAGCACCGCCCTGTCAAGGCGGAAGCTGCGGGTTCGAGTCCCGTCAGTCCCGAACTAGAATCCGAAATATTCATCCATTTTTCTTTCCTTTTTCCACGAAAAAGGGAGGCAGAAAACAAGCAAGATCTAAATTCTCATAATTATTGAAATGATTTATTATTGGACTGAATATCTCTTTTGTTTTCTATCACCCAGACAAATATTGATCAGAAATCTCATTTTTTTTGACTACTATCTGTTGATTGATAAGGTAGAGATTTCTAATATATTGATTCGTAGAATCAATAGTATTCATTTATATACCATCGACCCTCGTCGTACTTTTTTTTTCGACTGTTCTTGATCAATGAAATGATAGTATTATATATATTAAAAAATATATAAAAGTTTTCTTTTTTTTTTTTTTCTAAAAATTTGAGAAAAATAAAAAGTTTTATTCTTTTTATTTTTTGATCAAAAAATAAACTTTGTATAATTACCTTAACAAAAAAAGTACTTTTCATATTAAACTACATCTCTTTTAGTCCCGATTTTTTTTTATTGATTGTATAGGCTTAATATTCTCATTCAAATACAAATAACAGACTTAATTTGAAATTTATAGATTTCATTCCAAATCCGAAAAAGGAGAGACTTACTAAAATAAAAGAGAGGACCAAGAATTCAACCTTTTCTGTTAATTTCTTGGAATATTTGATTTTTTTGTCTCTTCTTTTTCCCATCGTACTTCTAGTCTTTATTTGGATATGTGTGTGACTGACCTATATCATATAAAAATCCTTAATCGCATTTAATTGAAAATTATAAGAAATTGAAAAGTATAAAAAAGAGTAAGGATAATCTTATTAAGATAAGCAAGACAAACAGTAGGCTATAAGACAAAAAAAGTAGAAAAGGACTAATCCAATAAAAAAATCCCATTTTCAAATTAGTATGGGTAAAAGATCTTCCTATACTATATAAATTATCAACGATGAATCGATTTGATAGATCAGATATCCCTTATTTAAAATAAGGATCCGATTCAAAATTATCAGGATGCAAGCAAGCCATCCTATTTGATTTCATTTATTTTATAGTAGTTTAATATCTCCTTTCTATGGGATTATATCCCGAGTTATTGCAAAAATAAGAAAAAAGGAAAAATGAGATTATGGAAGTCAATATTCTCGCATTTATTGCTACTGCACTGTTCATTCTAGTTCCTACTGCTTTTTTACTTATTATCTACGTAAAAACAGTCAGTCAAAATGATTAATTTGACTCAAACTTGAATTGGAAATTCTTATCAATTCAATCATTAAAGAAATAAAAGAAAGGGATTAAAAAAAAGAGAATCCTAAGTCTTAAGTAAAACGAATGATCAAATTAGAATTATCTACTGCGATAGAAAGAAGTATATTCTATTGCAGTAGAGAGTTTTTTCTATTGGTTATAGATTATCTTGTTAAAGAGAGACAAGCTATTATTGAAAAAAGCTTAGTAAGATGATTGATGTAAAAGGATCAAAGAAACAATTGATATAATTCGATTATTCGATTGATTTATCAAAAAATTCTTCTAATTCAAATTAAAGTCCACTCCTTCCCCATACTACAAGGGAAAGTGAAAATGTAAAGACTACCATTAAAGCAGCCCAAGCAAAACTTACTAAATCCATGTGATTTGTGTCTCCTATATTATATGAAGTAATTATTCCATTATTGATCAATAATCATAGTCCAATTAATAGTGGAGAGTCAAAATAGGATTCGAATTTATAAGGCTATTGATAAATCAATAAAAAAATAGAAAGTGCTTTATACTATAATACTAGATAGAATTAAGCCTTAAGAACAAATCTTACATACAAACAAACTCTTTTCTTTTTTTATGAAAAAAAGATATTCAAATGTATTAACAAGATACATAATTATCCATTATTGTATATCTTAAATATTTTGTATTTAAGATAAGCTTACTGTCTCTCTTTCTATGAGAGAAAAAACAAGGAGCTGTCACTACAACTCTTAAATCCATTCCTTTATTTTTTGAATTTCACTGGACAAGTTTTTATATTTTCTCGAACTAGGAATTCGAAAAATAAAGTATCAAGAAATTCTTTGTCTCTAGTTATACAGGACAAGAATTTGTCAAATTTTATTAGTAGGATATAGAAAAAAATTGAAAGTATCTTGTTGAAAAGGCGACACCCAGATTTGAACTGGGGATAAAGGATTTGCAGTCCCCTGCCTTACCGCTTGGCCATGCCGCCAAATCCAATCCAAAATCGATAAAAATAATTCAATTCTTTTTTTTTTTTATTTGCTTATCTTTATTCCAAAAAAAGGGTGAGGATTTCTGGTTTTTATGGGATTCATTCAATTGAAATCATTTTCTTTGATGAATTCTATTTTCAAAACACATACATACTCTTTCAATTAAGAACTTCTTCTCTTTATCTATTGAAGAATTCTTCAATAGATAAGAAAAGTATTTCCGGTGATAGATTCCAAAATTTAGGTCAAATTGGAACCCTTAACTAGAATTTTTGGAATTATAGTTATTCTTGTCTTGATTTCCTTTTGGATTTTTTTATCTTTCTTAAAGTAACAAAAAGTAACGAAGGATTCTTCAATTGAAATTGATATAATATCTTCCATTTTGTTTCATTTCCTTAATGGGATAAAGAAAATCAAATTGATTTATGACTAATTAGTATCAATTACTTAAGTCAAATCTTTTTCAATTAGGAATTATAATCAATTTTGAATTTATATGTAAACCTCAAAACAGAAAAAATTACATAGATTCTAAGTCATTTTCTTTCTTATGTATAATATTCCTAACTAAAGCAAATTTTTCTTTTATTTTGCACTGCATCGAAAGTATTGAATACAAAAGAAATTATGAAGGTTATATCATCTTCCATTAAAGCATATATATAATGTGTTATTTGAGATATCTGCTGTAGAAGTAAGTAAAGATCTCTATTGGCAAATAGTAGGTTTACAAATCCATGCTCAAGTACTTATCACTTCTTGGACTGTAATTAAATACTAATTTATCAATTCTAGGATATTAGTAATAATAGACTATTACGACTAATAAAATACTCCTATTACAAAACAAAAAGATTTTCTGAATTTTTTGAACATAAAGTGTATTAAATCAAACTCTCCAGTTTGCCTGACTATGTCTGTCTTTTTCTCAATCATTCATAAAATCGAGATTCAATCATAAATCTTAGCACCCAATAAATCATGCTTAAAGAGTAGATTCCATAAAAAAAAAAAAAAGAAAGAAAAGAAGAGGTAAGATGCATTTTATCTATATTTTATATAGATAAAGATTCCATAATTGGAAGAAAGTAGCAGAATCTTTTCCGGGAAATCTTATCAATACATGTCCATTCCATTTTCTTTCGTTTTTTTTAGAGGTTTTTCTTCATTATTCCATTTCTCTCTATTATTATTATATGTCAAAAATCGATATATGTAGTTCACTAAAATTTCATGTGATTTAGCAAACAGAATAGGAATTCCATCATTACTTGATTGTTCTATAGATAGGGAGTCGATGAATAGTAAGCAACTAATGGGATTTTTTTCGATATAGTAAGCTTCAGATTAAGATGATTTGTAATGGAAATGGGGGAATGTCCACAATACCTGGGTTTAATCAGATACAATTTGAGAGCTTTGCAGATTTATTACTAAAGGCTTGAGGGAAGAATTTGAGAAGTTTCCAAAAGAAAAAATCGAAGATATAAATCAAAATATAGAATTTCTATTATTTGTGGAAAGATATCAATTGGTAGAACCCTTGATAAAAGAAAGAGATGCTATTTATGAATCACTTACATATTCTGTAAGATTATATGTACCCGCGGGATTAACTCGAAAAACCAGTATAAAAATGCAGGAACAAACCGTTTTTATAGGAAACATTCCTATAATGACTTCC
>JAJGRW010004662.1:0-25877 GCA_025461045.1 Carex parvula | reverse complement strand
TCTGAACCTTAGGGTGTATCCGTCAAAACCTAAAATGATAGCAGCATAAGAAGAGATAAATAAGTTGAAGGAGGACCACCTTAACTGACCATTTCCAAAAGCTTATCCATTGAGAAAGAAAGATTTGCAATTTTAAATAACTAACACCGGCAATATGTGGATAATTGTCAGCAGAAGTTATATGAAATAGAAGGCCACGAGACAATTCAGATTTGAACTAAAGCAGATCACTTCATATAAAGCAAATTTGACTAACAAGTTGATCTAAATGATTAGCTTATATTGCAGGTCATTTTATATTATATTTTATTTATCATTAAAAAAACCTCAGTTAATTTAGGAACAATCTTAGGCAGGCATTGGAGAGCTGCTGAGGTGCACAATATGCCCTGGCACAAGCAGCTGTACACTGCTTTGCTTTGTTCTCCATGCTTTATCCTCGAGTCCCTGACAAGATATAAAAAAGGATCAAACCAATTAACGGAGACAAACAGACAATTTGGATAACAGCAGCCGAAATATATATTTAATACTTGTAAGTTGCAAAAGAAAGAAATAGGTTCATCTTAATCAAACAAGAGTCTATGAATTTGGAACATGTACAGTCAACATCTATGTTCAACATAACAGAAAACTTCAAAACAATATAGAAAACAATTTTAATTTTGAACACTTATAGTGGTTGCAAATGCAAGCATGATATTTGCTTCACTAGGTATGTCAAAAATGCAAAACAAGCACCATACGGCATGAAAAAAAGTAAGCCATAAGAAAGTCAAATATAAAACCTTCAAAAGAGAGGGGAAGAATGAGCTTGACTCCATAGCAGTAAGCTGAGACATCATTGCACGAGCAGCACATTCAGCTGCCTCACGTACTGCCAGAACTTGATCGGAAAAAGACACCAGAAGCAAAGGTAGCATTTGGATCACATACCTACAGAAGAATAAAACAAAATTGCAATCCAAAATTATACAGCAAGTTTACCAAAATAAATAGTAGAAATTGTAGAAACTCACGGTTCAAACAATTTCCCGAGCTTATCACAAAGGCATTCAAATCCAAGTAAGGCTCCCTCGCGTGCTTTAGCCGAATTTCTGGACAAGAAATGTAATGACGTTATGATAAAACTAATTAGTCAATTCAAGCAAAAAGCATATCTTGAGTATATCTTGAGTTTACTGGAAAAGAGATCAAAAATGGAAAAGGAACGATCTCAAATGTACAATTTCAGATCATCTGTATGATTTCTAATCTAGACTAGTAACCCTTTGTTATGGACCAGCCCAAACTGTTACCACTGCAGGCCAGCAACTATTCAGCTGTGTTAATGCCAATTTCAAAGAATCAAAAACACATGTCATGCTTAAAGGGGCAAGAAAAAACCTGTCCGTAAGGCTCTGGCGTAAAACAGTCACAATGCCATACTTCTTGAGACAGGAAATACGAAACCCCTTAACAACACCAGCAAGTCCGAAAGCTGCTCCACGACGTTCCCCATATTTCTCACTCTTCAGCATTTTCTCCATGAGTCTGTTTACCAGTTCTTGACCTTCTTTCTGTTAACAATAGCATAAATCTCAGTTAAATCAAAGTACCAGACCAAAATCGATGCCATTGACTAGAAGAAAGAATCTTAATTTAATTTGCTGTACTAAACCAGTACCGACATGCACAGAGCTGTACCCATTAGCAACTATCCAAGAAGGGGAACAGAACCAAAAAGGTCAAAATAGGTACTGCTAATGACTTTATGAATGAGCCAACATAATAACCCTTCAAGTGCAACATAAAAGCAGCATCCACAGAAAGAAAGTAAGAAAGATTCCAATGCTCTTTCTAAGAAAAAAAAAGCTAGACATAATGAAACAAAAACAAAAATGAAAAGTACCTCTTTGGAAACCACAAGGGGAGATAAACAGTCTGATACAGCTCTCTGAACAGCCTCTGAGGGGGTGTTCAGAACATCCAACAACTTCTCGACAACATTGTGAACTTTAGGATCATCCTGTCATTATTATAATCACCATTAACATATTGAACATAAATATTCAGGCTTCAACCATAACTGCACAAATTTCTAGAAAGAAGCAGAGTGTGCCACCTTCCTTTATTTTGGGCTGTTCTGTCTTTGCTCTCGAGTCTATAAATGAGCCAAGGCCCTAGTCAAGGTCAACTTTTGAACCCACACATGTGACTACAACCAACAAAGAGGTAGGCACCTTGCTTTATTTTGCTTTGGTTTTGCTCAGTGTTCATTAATGGACTGAAACTCCAGTGTTCTGGCCGAATGCAGTGCCCCACAAGGAACTTAAAACGGTTCAAAATTAACTAGTACTGCATAAACCGGTTGCTAACCTAATAAGTGAGATGAGATAAAGGAAACAGCACCTTAGCTAGATGTTTTGCAAGAGCACCAGTAAAAATTACAACGCCCTCTCTTACCAGGTCATACTTCTCTTCATCCGAGGACTACAAAAAGTACAACTTTTTAATAAAAACTTCCTAAAAGTTCAAAATGAGCAAATGGCATAGCCTAGAGGAAATATGTACCTTTTTGTTCAAGTAACTTTCGAAAATAGGGAACAACAAGGGCACATTATCTTTGCCATGCTTGTCAATAATCAATATACCAGCATTGATCATCCTTGCACGGACATCCATGTTAGGATCCGCCTACATTTTACATGTCAATAATCATGAATTTTTCATTTATAGATACAAATTACTAGTGCCATGCATGCTAAAGTATATAAAAATTTTCACAAGATTGAAGTGTAGATGCTTAAGTTACACCATATCCATGACTAGAGCACCTCAATTAGAAATTTAAAAGGAAGCCCAAGAAAAGACAGGACCAAACAGATCTCAAAAGGGACTCCATGTTAATGCCATGCAGACACCAGTCTCAACCGGTCAATCAAAAGGACTAGCACTAGAATACTAGGACCAAGCTACCTCTGAAATGTTTTTGTGTTTATACTTGTGTGCGGTGTCCTAAGTTGGGATGGAATTCCTTGAATGATTAAACCCTCAATACGCTCAACAATCAGTGGAGATGAACAACATAATTCATATCAAAGAAATAAGGGAAAGGCTTACCAAGGCACGTGATATAAGAAAGGTCATCACAACAGGCAAATCTTTACTTGTCAATACATCAGCAGCAGAAAGTAGAGCTAAGGCGACCCCTTGTCTCCCAAGCCAGCATGAATCAGTCAAGTCTGACCCATTACCAAGATCTCTAATGTACATCGAAAATAGAGTAGAAAGTGTCTCCTACATTGATCCATAAAAAAAAGAAGCAAATTTATAAATTGAAAAGAAAGAGAAAAAGGAAGATCAATAATTATGTACCAATTAACCATGCTGCTATATTCCATAATACAGGTGAAAGTAGAGAAAACAATCTAGTTTTGGTTTTATTGTCCTCGTGATATTTAGAAAGGATAATTTATTTTCTGAAAGAGCTATAAGAGAGAAAAGGTCTATGCAAGTCTTTTATGTCCATCAATACAAATTACGAAGAATCAGAGCAAACTAAGGCAGTATTGGATGATATAGACATGTTTGCATAATGCTTCTTTTTTATATCACAAAACTCTAGTTAAGAAAATCAAATAGAAGATTTCAATAAAATGAAAAAGAAGTTTTACTTGCATAGTGCTAGGGTGTTCATCCAAAACAGCAGCCAATGCCTCAGCAGAAGCAGCCCGAACATTGTAATTTGAATGGCACAGGCCATCAAAAATACCTGAATAATCTATCCCCATTTCAAAACCAAATTTGTCCCACAGCTCTTCTGCCAGTTGAGTTACCCCCTAGATGTATCACGCAAAGTACATTAGCAAAAGAAATATTGCTCGTACACAATTAAAATTGAATGAATGAGCAAATTTTAAGGAGTCAGAGTGAAACTATAATTGAACACTTACATCTATAATATATAATATAAACAAAAAATGTACACTAGATTACAAGCAGGAGTTAGCTAGGATAACGGAAATAATAACCGAAGTCACAAAAAAATTCAGGCACAGCAAATTTAGCTCGCAGTATAAAAGAGTCTCCCCAAAAAGGTAGGAGCATTACAGTGTAGCTAAAAACAACTCAGCACTAATGCAAGGATAAAATATTTGCCTAAAACTGAGCTCAATCCTGTATAAACTAGAAAGAGAAAAAAAGAAAGAAGCAGCACAATCAGAAACTACCTTTTCTGGATCATGCAAAGCAATCCAAAGGCTCGTTACCACTTGGAGGTTCTGTGGCTGAGATCGAACAGAGGAAGTAGGAATGCATTTTATTGCATTCAAACAGGAGATCCTGACATGCAAATCTTTCGCATAAACACCACCCAGAGCCTATAAAGCACAAAACCAGGAGATTTGAATCAAATGTATCATTAACAAGAAAAAAGAACATGACTATAACAATTTACACAGTAAGCTTACAATTGCCAGCTCGTCACTCCGCAAACCTAAGCACAGTTCATTCAGCATAGGACTGATCAAAGGTTGATAAGAAGGGCTAACACTCAACACATGATAGAGGACCTGCGCAGAGAAGGATGGAATCTATTATAAAGTAGTAATAAAAAAAGGAGCTTAGCAGTACTCATGTACCATTTACGGTACAAAAATTCAGTACAGTGCAGAAGGCTAAAAATTAAATCTTCAATGGGCCAACATTTATATATATGGAAAATCTCAGCTCAAACTCCAAGTAGCACTGACAAGCCTACCCTGCCCGTCCATTTTATGGTACTACTACTAGTTTCAAATAAAAATATATAGGTAAATTGTCTGCTTACTGTTAACATGCGAGGCCTGGGGAGAGGCAATACAGGATCCAAATGCAATGATAGAATTTGAAGAAGATCATCATGAAGTCCCGTCTTTTTGGATGAGAAGAGAATCTTCTCAATTATCTATTTTAGAAAATTGTGAAACCACTCAAACATGGCATAAAGAACATCATACTTAAATCAAAATATGGTAGAAAGACAAGGCTTTCGAACTTGTGTTATTCATATCTTTCAAATGCGCAATGTTAGATAGTTGCCAGAAGAACTTAGCACCCACTTATAGCAAAAATTTAAACATAACTTGTTGGTAACTTCATCACTACATCATTTGAACACAAATAAGAGTTGCCCTTTTTATAACAAACAATAAAAAAATTAGATTGTTCGTGTGTATGAAGATATTTTATAAGCAAATTCAAATACTACAGTCGCGTGAACACCAACCACTAGAAAAAAAAAAACATGAGATGTCTGTAGCATTGTTACCGGGAAAATGAAAGTAAATGTATCTGCAGGAAGAGGCCCAGACTTGCATGCAAGAGATAGCCCCGTAACTATCTGATCAAAAAGGCCAGGCGATGTTTTCTTTGCATGGTTTTCCCTTTCATTCACCGGTGCAAGGTCTAGTACCAAGATAGAGTCTTTGTTGGAGGTTATGCGTAGAGCAGCTGCAATCTCAGTTGCATAATCACAGAGAGGAGGGGCTGTGCATCGAGCAAGCTTTAGCATGGCTGAGAAGGCTGCATCACTGACTATTGGAGAAGACAGTAGCGGATCCACATATTTCACCTACAAAGAACGAAAAACAAAATGGTTGGAACAATTTCCAAGAAAAATAACGTAAATATTGCAGCATACAAATAGGAAAAAAGAGTTCTTTAGCAAGGATGTCAACACCATACCAACAATGTCTGACAATACTACAGAACTACACTTGTTTATTTCTTTTGATGGTTTAACAGTGTTAGCAGTTTAGCAGTGGCAAGGTGGACAATAACCACACCATGGCATGTTTTATAAAAAAATATATTACAAATCTAAAGACAATACCATACCAAAATATCAATTCCACAACATAATATCAAATCGCAAACACAATATAACATCAATTATACTAAATAAAACATATCATATGTCAAATTAACCAAAAGTACACCACTTTTCTTACTTCAAACTTCAAGATCGTATGAAAGATAGGGTTTCGATTTCTTTTCTTTTCTGTTCAAGTAGTGTAGATGCATCCCGGAAGAAATGGCCATTTACAAACAAAAAGAAAATACAATATGGGCCTGTAGTGAAGTCTGAGCCTTAAATATTTATCGAAATATGAAAGCCCGACGTAAAAAACCAGCACAAGTAATGTCATGTCATGTCATGTTTTTTGCTTTATCGTCAGCATTTCACCAATAAAATATACCGCAGTATCGCCACTAAATTGTGATTTATCAGAAGATCCTTTAAGTTGCACATACCTTATCCCAGGCTTAAAAAAGTGCCTAAGTCCACTATTTATCCTCGAAACATATTGGCTTGGGACCGTATTCTAGTTTGGTCTGTACTGGTAGATAGTTGTACTAATAATATAGTAAGCTATGACCAGTTACAGAGCAGATACAAACAATACTATATGATATTGGTAAAACTACTGTCATGGTGGGGCTGAACTACTTCACGGAATCACCTCTGTTTATGTGGCTATCTTATTAGCTAAATACAAAATATTATTTTTTTTCTTTTTCCTCTGTTCAGTTTTGTCTTGGACAATTGTTAGCTTGTTACAAGGTATGGACCATCACATGCAATCCTTATTTCTTATAACCTAGAATACAACTCAATTCAAGCGCACTAGCAATTTATCTGTACGATACCTACCAAAATCATGAAGTCCAGATACCCTCTAATCCTCCATGGATATAATAAAAGCATAAATAATGATGATAATCAGTAAAGAGGACAAATTCACTCACCAGGGAAGGAAGCTGGCCATGTGTGTAAACTGGATTGGCCACAGCCAACTCACCAAGAGTTTCAAGCATGAGAGTCAGATTATTTTGCACAGATCTGACCTTCTCTCGTACAATGGCTTCCTCTTTCAGTTGGAGCTCACGGGCCTCCTCTTTTGCAGTTTTAGCCTTGTCACCTGCAGCAGCTGTAAAGCACTTGATGTACTATAATTCCATTGAGGAATTATTTAAAAAGAAATGCTGTGAGGTTATTACCAGTCTTTTTTGCTGGTTTTCCTGTCTCTTTCCTCCCTGTTGCAGTAGCTTCTTTTCTGACTGCTTCCCTTTGCATAGGAGCACCCCTTTTATTAGATTCCTTCAAAATAAGGAAGATGACAGATCAAAATATGCAAAACAGAAGATTGCAACAACACAGATTATTAAGTACAAGAATTTTGTTAACACATGCTCCTAGAGTATTTTCTATTACGGAGCATCCACAGCCTTCTATATTTCGTTTTTAGATTTTGGCAGGTGGGGGCTGTTCAACAATTTAACCTATAAAACAATGCCGGGTCCTGACTAGTGGAAAGTCCAAATGTGGGAAAGAAATGTACCCCATCTGGATCACCATACATACGAAAACGACCTTTCGCAAGGCGAGTGTTTTTTGCAGCGATGGTCTCGGCAATATAAACCCCTTGCTCAGTCGATAGCTGCCCTTCTGGTGTGTAAAATATCTGCATCAGCAAGCAATCAGTCAGGTCTTATTCAAGAATATATGTGCAGTTTGGGTAAAGATTCCAATACAAGAACGGCCAGGGTACAAAAAATTGTCTGTAAGCGGAAGCACAAGGACAGCCAGGGTGCAAAAATATGAAAGAAAAAAAAACAAATGTCTGTAACCATCACATGAAAGAATATTTTAACTAAGGTGATAACAATTTTGGTTTTCTTTTTCCTTTTTCTGAAGGTGGGGTATCACAGAACACATGCCCACTATGGAAGATATATGATGTGAAAGAATTTACCTTGACATCATTCTCCGAAAAACTATCATGTAAAAGGCGGTCCGGAAGTTCGCTAAATTGCTGAAAGACAATAAAGAGAACAAAGATGAAATTTCACCTAATGCAAAATCAGCATTTCTTGTCCTAACAGCACAAACCCACCCACCTACATAGAAAGAGGTACTAACCTTCTCAAACTCTTGGAATGTATCATTAGGGGTTATTGACATTAGAGTTGCCAACGACCAACATGCTGCACGTTGTTCTAGGGTATTGGGGCTCAATAATCCCATCTCTCCAAGTAATTCCTGATAAAAATAAATGATAGAGATGAATTATATCTGAAGCAGAGAAATTTTTCAAGGATCAAAACATCAACGGTGACCAGAAAAAAGGGAGCCCAGTAAAAGTAGCAAAAAGGAATAGAATTAACTAAGAATCTAAGATACATGTCAAGCCATTAAGGGACACTAGAAGTGTCTCTGGTATACTTGCTCCAAACCATTGCAAGTACTACCAGGCAGTACTGTGTGATGTAATAAACCACATAGCTTAAGTTAAATCAGTAAGACCCTATGCTACCAAAGTAGAGAATGTAAATAGTTACCTCAGAAATTGACTTGATGTTTTCGGCGACCAGCTCAAGTATATCATGGCCACGAGTATGCAAAGTTCTCTGAAGCCTCTGTTTTAATGTGCAAAATAATAAAAGAAAACACAAATTACCGTTCATTTCTCCATTTGCAGAAAGGAAAACAGTACATAGTAAATATATGCACCAAGTTAGCATTTATGTTACTTTTATGGTTGACTTATCTTGATGTTTTAGAATAATTGTGCTCCCACTTTCAAGCATGTGAGCGGCTAATAACATAAACAACTATGAAATATATTCAAATGGATTGATTTATCTATAAGCAACTAGATTGAATGAAAATTTTGGTCCTTAAAGAGTGGTGAGACACGCAAATATCTAAGATTAAAAGTATGGCTGCATGCAAACATGATATGATCCAATTAAACCCAATACCAAGATAACTAGCATTACATATTTCCAAAGGCACTGAACAGGTAGTAAAAATAAATCAATAGTATTGGCTACTGTGATTCAAGAACCTAATCCTTAGAAGAAATGCGCACTTAAGATGCTGGTTTCTGAAACAAATATAAGATAATGGAAAGAAATAATATACCTTCCAAACACCTTTTGGGTGACTTAAGCTGATGACGCAAGGATGGTGAGAGCATAACATAACACGGGAATAAGAAGATTTGCTGGCTGCAACCGCAAAAGGTGCAATCAAAAGTAAACATCTCACTAGTACCTCAGTAGATGGAACAAAAGGTACCTGCGAGTCCCCTGAATTTTCCGACTCACTACAAAGAATGACAAAAATAAGAGAACTCCCAGATTAAGAAGATTTAGAGGGAACACTAAAACTGGTGTAATACAGATTACAGTACAGTATGTGCCATATCTTATATCATTTGGGGTGTACTAGTTGGATATTGTCCATTTTTTTCTCTTCGGGTTCTCAATTAATCCTGTCCAACTTGCAACTTTATTGAGCCATTAATGATATTTTTTCTAAATAACTGCATATTTATGAACTTTGACACCAACAAAAAGTTCAACAAACCTAAATAATGATAACTAACACAGTTCAAATGCAGATCATGCTCCAGAAAAGAAATAAAAATCCACATCAACAAAGCAAGCTGTTTCCAATTCATATCATCCAATTAGGTCATTGCTTTATCACAAAATCCAATCAGTCTTTGATCTTGATAAAAGTTACCTGATTTTAAGAAATTCCATCTTCTCTCCAACTAAGGACAGCCAACTCAAAAGCTCTGAAAGAAAATCTATTGCCAGGCCAGAAGAGGAAGAAATAATCCTTTTAGTTGCATTTTCTGTTACCTTTCTCACATCCCAACTCGGATGGCATAGCATATGAAGTACCAACTGTAATTGCAGAAATTACCAAAAGATTAGCAACTTTTATGTAGGACAGTAAATTACATTATGTACCACCTGCACCAAGCCTAATTCTAACTTCTTTTGTTTGATGTCAAGTTCTGTACCCAAGAAAAACATGTTAACTAAAAGTCAGAGAAGGTACTTATATATGTACATATTGCATGCTAAAGATGGACTGAACAGTGTAATGCCTGAAATCTTTGCTTGGTTGGAGTCCACAAGGATTCCAACTAATTGTGGATTTGTTCATTACTTCGTTCAAAGTGGAAGCGAATAGAAGAATGCCACCAACAAAGCTCAATGCAGCATAACAATACTAACAAGAGCATGAAAGGACTCAATTCTAGCTTCGGCTCCAGAATTACTGTGCTATCATCAGTCCCTAATGCTCAGTGTATACAAGATTAATTTAACTCACCTGCAGCAATGGCTTGACAGACAAGTGCTCCTGAACTCTGCAATTGAAGATAAAAGAGTTATAAAGATAAGATTTGAAATGAGGTCTGTTTTGGTTTTACGAAAGAAGAATTTTAGGTAAGCACAAGAGAAATGAAAGACCTGTAAAAATTATCCACAAGTAATACTTCAATAAGATCCACACAGGTCATACAGTCTTCGCTCGATAGCTTAGAAACCTGGTACCATCACATGCATGTTTAGATATTTCACAATTGAAGGTGAAAACAATTTCTCATTAGCATATTTGATTTTTTTGGGCTTCTGCATACATAACTTTAACACACTAATTCAACTGGTATAAAAACTCAGCTCCAAAATTGTAAAGAAGAAATAACGAATGAAAACAAAAATCAGAACAGTGCTGACTGGAGATCAAACTGGTCCAACCAGTACACATCTGCTCTGCTTGGAGCCAGCAAGGCCATTACCAGTACAAGAATGACTTAAAGTCCTTTCATATCATCTATGGACTTAGCCATTTACTACTGTAGAGAAGAATGCAAATTGGAAAATTGAAGTTAACTTAATAATTACCAGCTGAATTGATACAAGTGAAGATTCATTCTGAGCAATCACTGCCCAAATCTTCTCCTTCACCAGAGTAACCTCTGTAAAGTCAAATCCAGGAAAAAAAAAAATAGAATAAATGAATGCACAGGTAAGAATACAAGCAAATATCAAAAGTAAGATGATAACACTTTGTTGGAGAAGTTGAAGTAATGTGAACCTGCTTTTGAATCAACAGAAACAATCTTCCCTAACGCAAACAAAGCATAGATGCCATCCAGCCTTTGTGATGCTTTGGTAAAGCCCGTTTTAACCAACTGAACTAAGGAATCCACTAAAGAAGAAACCTGGGCAAAATGCAATTTGGTAAATTGCTCTAAATCTAAAAGGTACTTGTATGTACAAGCAATATTAAAAATAAAATACTATATCTAACTCTGGTTAATGAATCAGTATGCTTGCACATAGCTCGCAAACATCTAAGATGGCTCTTTCTTAGAGTTTCCTTTTCCTTGAGGCCCGATGAAATAAAGGAGACTACATCAGGTTGAATAGCCTCAGCAGACGTGGAGACCCAAGAAGTCAAAGCCCCTAAAATTGTCACCTTTACTTCCTCAATTCCTGTAATTAAGCATGATAAAAAGATGAACATAAATTTGGCAAGCAATCTGCTCCTAATAAATAGCCAAGATTGGGGGATAAAAAATGACATTACAAGATCCAGTTAAAAAGGTTGATGATATTTGGACACATAATTATTTACAAACTGCTTATTTTTCAGTATTCAGGTTCTGTAAGACATATATCATGTGCTTTCCTCAAAGTTCCCTTTAAAAGTGAAGGACAATTATTTTTCCCTACTCCACCTAACGATATTTTAAGCAAACAAAAATGTTGTTAATTCAGACATTTATGATAAAAGGTCTTTCAAAGAAACATTTGACAATAGAGACAAATTCAAGGTAAAACAGGTTGTTCAGAGGGATTATCTGTAATTAAGCCAAAATGAAAACAACACGAAAAAGTAAGGTACCATCATCTTTATAACAACAGAGAAGGAAAGTAGAAATGATAGGAGCAATTTTGTTTAGCTGCTTTCCAGCTGGAGACTTTGAAAGCTCTTGTATACAGTTAACCATCCCAATTCTTTGGTATGGTAGCTGTAGTTTCCCCTCTGATCCTAAAAGGCACAAAAAATAAATTGTTTCCAAGGGATATATTAGATAAAGCTTACATATGCACTAATGGATTACAAATAACTAGAAAAATGGCACTAAAAATACATTTCAATTCATTTGGCCAATGAGAAGTCTTTTCTCTCTAATAATTTGGTTAAAAGTAGCAAATACCATATAGTAACATAATGAGTTCAGAAAGCACGCCTGTACTTATTTTTCATAGATGTGCAGTGGGCTTAGGTCGGAGTTCTCTTAAAACGGAACCAGGAAACATAATTATAAAGAAGGATCCAAACCAAACAATATCACAGGGAACAAATTGTACCTCCTATTATGGCCTTTATAGCATCAAACATTGAAGGAAGAGTATCCGGATCACTGGATTTTTGACTTAAAAATCCAATAATGCTCAACGCCTTGGCCCTTCTATCTTCGTCAGCATGCCTAGCTTGAGAAAGGACTACTGGAAAAAACTCCATAGCATACTTGCTAAGGTCAAGGTTGACACTTCTAAACAGAGAACCAATTGATTCCAATACAATCTCTGGATTCCTTTTGAGCATCTTGATACAAGATGGTACTAATATAGTTTTGAAATCTTCATGCTCCATGCGCGTGAAAAGTGGATGGAAGGCCTCGCCTAGTGCTTGCGGGGGCCTCTCCTTTGCATTCAGTACCGATTTCATGTACATATCAAGGAATGTGGTCTGCGTAGAGAGAGAGAGAGAGAGAGAGAGAGAGAGAGAGAGTAGAAGGAACGAAAGGGTGCTTGTAATTATGCCCAGAATGTGCAAATAAATTAAGCAGTAGTGTTTGATCTTTAAATGCTATAACTGCCATATGGTACATGCTGGTAAATAACAGGACGTGTCAGGCCTTGAAAGATTTCATTTCCTTTTTGCATGAATTGTGAATTGGTACAGGCACAAGGACTGCTTTCTTGGTCTGAGTCAAAGCAAAATAGTAATCCTTGAAAATACTACAAGAAGAATGATGCCAAGGTTTACCTTGTTTTCGACAAAGAGAGAAGGGGAGGCCAGAGAGAATTCAAGTAAAGCTGTTATAAATGCGGGGCTATCTCTAGCAGAAATTCTTGATTCTTTCAGCTCCTCCACATAGAGCTTATAGGTTTTGCCGGATTGCTACGATACAAGAAGTATAGAATTGTGCTATGTCAAAAGTAAAGAATTAGCAGTTATCAAATGATCAAGAATGGTATGGACCTTTTATGTCCTCTTGAGTATATAAAATTACAATGCAAAGTATCATGCACTATAGCAGCCATAACCTGTAACCGGTGAAGTACTAATTAAGTACCATAAGACTGCTTGGATAACACCATTGTGATCCAACTCTTAATTTTTCTTACGATTCATTCTATTTTCAGTTATGTTTACTTGTGATTCTCAAATCACCGAACTTTATTTACCCAGCTATTTTGCTTTTTTTTCACAAACTAAGATGAATTTTTTTATTTTGCACACTGCTTCAAGAAAAGAATCAGCGTTGATAAATCAAAAAGGGAAACTACCTCGGAGAAAATACGAGAGAACAGTCTTTTACATGATCGAATCGTGCCAAGCGAACCCTGCATGGCAGCTTGGTAAAGCAATGCCTGAGCGGAAGCTAATCTCGAGAAACCCCCTTTAGAAACAGGCCATTTCATAAGGAGAGAAGACCATTTCAGAAGCCTGTAGCACCCAAATGGGCTCGGATTTTTTGATGACCTCTCCATTGACTGAACCAGAGAGGCGGCGAAAGATTTCATGAAGGCCGATTGATTTAGAGATTGCGTGACAAGATCATCTACCGCCTTTGTTGATGGTCGGTCATCATATAAATTTACTGTTTGAAAAATTATTTCGACTAATGATGACGCTGCTTCAAGAGATAACTCTGGATACAATGACAAAAATCAAAAGTTCAGTGCTAGTTTTACTCAAGCGCCATAGAATGTAACCTAGATGTACTGACGAGCACCAACGCCAAGTCCTTACGTTTTTAATTTTTTTTCTTTTTGGTTTATGCATTTTTCTTCTTGCTTTTGTTGTATTGAGGTGAGCCTTGAACACCTCTTGGCCAAAAGTAGCTGAGACTGACTGGTAAAGATTTGAGTCTAGTTACTAGTATGTACCAACTAGTATGTCCTTGTACCAACAGACCAACGAATTTGGATCCTCCCAGGTACCGTAAGGGTACTGTTCTGTAGAATTAGTGGATCTGGACGGTTCTTTTAACCTGGCACAGATCTTAAAGGGGGGGCCCTACATCTAAATAGGCACCAGAATGAGTTTGACCCTGCTGGGAGTAAACCTGGGCCGTAAAGTTGTGGGCCCCACTTTACGGTACCTGAGAGGATACTCGTTCGTAACCGACACCAAAAGTGCAACTATTGGCTGTTCATGGCCATTCTGCTATGAAAAATTTCATTGTACTGAGCTCCTATGATTAGACCTTAAGAAATAAAATAACAGGAGCAAATTGTCAACTATTTTTAACGTATCAGAGAAAACATAGAAAAGTTAACTTGTGCAACCAAAAAAAAAATACTTCAGTAAACAGTACAAAGGAAAGAGGCCTGCCAACAATCGCCCCGGGTAATAAAGAGTCTTTCCCCAAAAGAAAATCTTGGTTATTAGAAATAAAACTAACCAAATAAATAGGTAAGAAAATGAAATCAAGTCCAGTATCTTTTCTACCAATTGAGAGCCACCAAGAATACTGACAGAACGAGAAAAGCAATTGTACCATATAATCCAAATATAAGTTGCTGAGGGAACATCTAGAATTGACTACATGCACATAAATTGCAAAAATACCATAACGCTGTACAAAACTTCATAATTTATACATTATTTGGACAAAATTGTGCAATCGTTTCAGTTAGCTACATAGCATTTCACTTGTAGTAAGCTAAGCAGAAGCATAAATTTTATAATTTACATGTGCTTTAACCAATCAGAACAGATATAAACTATTAAAACAAACTGTAAATTTTCTCTACAATTTCTCAAGGTCGATCCATGACATTGGGTGGCAAAATCAAAACTAAAGAATGAAGAAAAATGACCTGAACTCTTGACTAGAGGAAGAAGCTTCTGGTGAAAGAGAAAGATCCGCTGCTTAGTAGAGGAAGAGGAAACCTCCTCAGCGGCAGCTCGCAACAACTCCATTGGTTGCGCCATTCGCGGAGGAGAGAGAACCACAACTATTCAAAGTCCCTCGATACGTAGTAATGTATAGATTTGAGGATTTCCGATATTTTTCTCCTTTTTTTATATATTTTCCTCCTCTCACTCGTTGGCTCGATGGCAACGGGGGTCGGGGGGAGTAGGGGAGAGCTAGGGCTTTGGTAATAGTCGAGACTGACGAAATGAAGAGAGAATTTATTGTGACGAAAGTACCCCTAGCTGTTTGACAAAATAACGAGTTTGTCCTGAGCAACTTGAAAGAGAATGCTTTTGCTCCGGGCTCAGTCATAGTCCAAGTTTGGAGGCCTGCTGGGCTGACACACCAGGCCAGAACGCTATTTTAAAAAAAAAAAAATCAGAAAAAGAAACTAAGCCCTACGGTGGTGTTTGGTTGTGGACTAAAGTTAAGGTGGCCTAAGTTGTTATTCCAACTTAGACCGGTCTAAATTTATGTTTGGTTGAGGTCTAAAGTTAGACCACGGCTTAAAGTATTCATTGTTTGGTTAGAGTTGGTGGAGGACTAAAGTTTTGGAAGCCTAAGTTAGTTAATTATTAATAACAAGATACTAATTATATAATATTAATTATTAAGTATAACTATAATATATTATAACATTTTTATAATAATTATTTAATATATTAACAATATAAAATATTAATTATAAATATATATTAATAATAAGATACTAATTATATAATATTAATATATTAATAATATAAATATTAATTATATAATTATATATTAATAATAAGATACTAATTATATAACATTAATATATTAATAATAACTATAATATATTATATTATTATTATATAATTATTTAATATATTAACAATATATGATATTAATTATATAATTATATAATTAATAATAATTATTAATAATAAGATACTAATTATATAATATTCATATATTAATAATAACTATAATATATTATAATATTATTGTTAATAATTATTTAATATATTAACAATATAACATATTAATTATATAATTATATATTAATAATAATTAGTAATAAAAAGATACTAATTATATAACATTAATATATTAATAGTAACTATAATATATTATAATATTATTATAATAATTATTTAATATATTAACAATACATGATATTAATTATATAATTATATAATTAATAATAATTATTAATAATAAGATACTAATTATATAATATTAATAATAACTATAATATATTTTAATATTATTGTTAATAATTATTTAATATATTAACAATATAACATATTAATTATATAATTATATATTAATAATAATTAGTAATAAAAAGATACTAATTATATAATATTAATATATTAATAATAACTATAATATATTATAATAATTATTTAATATATTAATAATATAATTATATATTAATAATTATTATTAATAAAAAACTAATTATATAATATTATTATAATAATTATTTAATATATTACCAATATAAGATATTAATTATATAATTATATACTAATAATAATTATTAATAATAATATACTAATTATATACTAATAATATATTATTACTAATTAATGAGGAGAGGGGTGAAATGGTTGAAGGTGAATGACAGTGGACCCCATTGGCGTAAAATTGAAGCCTAAATTTAAGGCACCTCAAGAGGTGGTTTAATTTAGGCCCGTTTAGGCCGGCCTAACTTTTAGACTATTCCATGTTAGGCCAATTAGTTTAAATCTTATTTGGTGAAATAACAGTGGCCTAAAGCTTTTAGGCCACCTTTAGGCCACAACCAAACATGGGGTACGGTCCTAAACTGGAACGCGTATCCTCTGCATTAACTCAAAAAGGAATTTTTTGAGTTAATGAATCTGAACAGTCGGATTTTAAACGGAGCCAATCCGGTTTCTGACTATAACTTAGGAGAATTTTCAATATTCGTGCGAATCTAGTCCACACGAATCTTAATATAGATCGGATGGTCGCAATTCATTAACTCAAAAGATTTTCTTTTGAGTTAATGCAGAGGATACGAATTCCCTAAACTGACACTGAAACTCTAAAAAATATCCATCTATTAGTCGAGCGGGCCTAGCCTTAAGCAGGAATAAGTTCAGGTTTGTATCTAAAGCTTAATTTTGAGTTTGTCTGAAATTGGAGGTTTAGTTTTCAGTTCGTTATGTCGCCGTCTGAATTCGACTATGAATAAGGTTTTATGAGCTTAAAATTTTTAAAATTTGAGGCATAAAGCAATTTTCAATTGTAAATAAGCGTACCCGTTATTGTTAATTTGCCTTTTTAGTTTAGTTGTGGGGCGAATTTCATATATACTCTTTGAAAACTTCAAAGTAACATATTTTTTCTTTACAATTTATAATATCATTTTTAGGACATACTCGGCAAGATGCATTCCCATTAAATATTTTGGAAAAGATAAGCTCATGATTAAATTTTTCCATGAAGTGTTTTTGATGGAACTTTAGGGGTGTAAAAAGATCCGGATTATTCACTCTGAATTCGCTCTAAATCTAAATCCAAATTAAACGGAGCAGATAATTTCCGAATCTAGATCCAGATATATATTGAATGAGTAGAAAAACGGAGCAAATCCGGAACTCATTTTCAAAGAACTGCAGTATCTTCTTTCTCACTCTCTGCAACTCCAGAAGTAGAATAGCGTTATATACTGCTCTCTTCATCTACTGTGGTATTAGTATTGAGCACCGATCCGGACAGAAATTCGTTGCTTCAAAGTTTGATGCTTTGATGGATATTTTTTTAAAGCTTGGCAGTAATCTGGCAGGGGTTGTTTTGAAGTTGACTCCATTAACTTTTTGTCTTCTATATTCTCTTCTCCATTTCCGAATACCTCCATTTTTTATTTTATGGTTTGTTTTACTTTTTTTATATAGGTTAGAGGTCAAGTTACTCAACAATTTAATATTCACAAAGAATTACTTCTTTCAGATTTTGAATCAACAATTTAATATCTATAAAGAACATTACCTTTGCTACTAGACCAAAGGCTGGTTTGTTTTACTTAATTTTATTAATTTTCTTAATTACTATTTGTATCTTAAAGTTCATATGATTCAATTATTCGATAATTATTCGTTTAGTATCCATATTCAAATTTGTATTTTGAAATTACTCGCTCTGTATATGTATCAGTTTACAATCCGTATTCGTATTTGTATCCGTTCGCTGAAAGATAGATAGGAATTTGATATTATTATTATTACTTGCTCCGTCTAGTTAAGTTTCAATTTCCATATTCAGTACTCAATGAGTTCTCTTCCAATTGCTAACATCTTTACTTGTCGGAAAAAAAATTGCTCGCACTTCAGTAGTTTTTTTCCTAGACAGCTCCAGAAACATGTCTTGCTTTCCAATTAATAAAATAATTGTTTGTTGGTTTACAATTACTATAAAGCGTTATTTGTTGCTTTTTACAAAAATATTAATAGTAAGCATTTTCATTTGAAATTAATTGAGCAATTTCAATACAGAATTTTTTTAATTATAAATGAATAAAAAACAAATTTATAAAAAAAAATACTCGAGAAACACCTGCATTGTAAAAAAGTTAAATAATTTTTCTCAACTCGGGAATAAACAAATCGATATTCACATTCTCATGTTAAAAAAATACTGTTCTCATAAAAAATTTCATCGACGAACAAGCTCAAGCTCTTACCCTTTTAAATTTCAAAAACTCACAAATTACCCAATTATCTGTTTTTTTCTATTAAAACTCATTTTAAATTTTGAAGTACTCGTTTTATCTCTTGTCAGAAGCTTAAATAAAATAGAATAAAAATAATTCAGGGGTTCAATTGAACCAAACACAGCAGTTAGGAAAGTAAAAATAAAATTTTCTCAATAGTAGAACTAGGGTGTTCTTAAGTTCCTTTGTGAATTTAACTCTAAAAACCTATCAAATTGACTTAAAATGATGAATTCAAACTATTCAAACCGATCTACCATACGAGTGGTGCGTCTACATGCACAAAATTAAAATTTTTGAATTAATTTTATATAAAGTCAAGTGATCAAAAAATGAATGCATTAAAATTAATTTATAAATTTCTAATTTTGATTGCTTGACTTTATATTAAATTAATTCTAAAATTTAGGTTTTTTGCATGTAGACGCATTACTTGTAAGCTTGATTGGTTTCAACTTTCGACGGTTTGAATTCCTTGTTGAAGTCAATTCGATAGCTCTTAGAGTTAAGCTCACAAGTAAAAGAGGAGGTATCATAGTGAGCTAGGAAAAAAGTTCTAAAACTGTTGGTTATTCAAAGATTGAGAGTTCGATTTCTCCTCACAATTTTACAAATTCACATCCTACCCGGTATCGTAAAAGGGAATCTTTTAGAATTAGTGGATCCGGACCGTTCTTTTTAACTTTCCACGAATCTCAAAGCCCAATAATACTGCCCTTGCACTAGCCCCAATCTCAAAGCGGATGAGAATAAATCTCAAATTGCAAAGTGAAGAAAATCTTTTACACATATTGGAGAGGACACTTGTTCCAATTTTACAGTCTTTGCAAAGATTTAAAAAAAAATAATTAAGTTCATAAAGAGACTTGGTGAACTTAAAACACCCTAATTCTACTCTTTTTTCTACAACAAATTATTCCGTCACCTGAACACTTAAATCTCTATGCATTAAATTATTTGGTTTCGATCCATTCACGACATGTTTTTTTTTCTGATTTAGCAATAGTTTATAACTAAATGACTTAAATTGTACGACCCCTTGCATCATTTGACCAAACAATAACTCAAATTAAGCTGAACATAATAATAGCACAAATATATTAGCTTTCAATATAATATTTTATACATCTCAGGTCATTCAGCTGATAGTCATAAATTTCGGATCTTCTCAGTTTTTAATTCGAGTTTCGATCATCTGAATTCGAGTTGTCTTGAGTTTAGAACCATCTCATGTCACGTTTGAATCGGTCTGATCTTATCGTCTTCGGAGTCATATTCGAGTCGGATCGGGTCCGTGGTTTCACTAAGGTAATAGAATATTTATTTTTAGATCCACACCGTCCGATCAAAATCGGCACGCATATTAAAGGAGCCCGGGTATTCCATTTCGGTCCGGATTGATTCAAATTCAGATCGGACGGTCCGAATCTAAACGGAAATATTCTGTTGGACCTGGACTCCTGGCGGTGAGGATTTACCACTATTCTGGACAGAGCGATTACCCGTGGACTGGGGCCCGGTGCCTCGAGCTCTGGAAACGTCATCCACCCCTCAAATTAAAAATATATCCATAAAGAGCAAGAAAAATATACATCTTATTCGATTATTCGAACCAAATAAAATTCGAGAGCAAAGGAAAATAGTGGAAAAGAAGATACAGCTTACAAGTATACGAAAAGCGGAGAGACCGAGGGTGTGTATGAGGGAGAGGGGACGGAAATGGCGGGAATAGAATCGACGAGCGCAGAGATCGATCTGGACCGTCCGAATATCGAGGAGTACCTCCCTCCCGATTCAATCCACGGCCGCGATTCCCCCAAGAACCTCCATCTGTGAGTGCCAGGTTCTGATTCATAGTTTTATCTTTTACTGTTAATTCAGGTCATCTGATGCGTTTTTATGTTGTTTGAATCGGGTTTTCAACTTGGTCAGGAGGGACTTGCTCGATATCTCCCCCACTTTAACGGAGGCCGCTGGCGCCATCGTTGATGTGAGTTTCTGATATCTTTCTCCTATATTTCTTTTTCCATCCTCTAATCAGTTCAAATTGGTTTCCTGCAGCTTATTATAATTTTCTTCTTTTCTAAATCAGGTTTGTTAAAATTGTTTTTGTTTGCTTTCTAGTAATTAAGCTTCAGTTAAATTTCTTACATGGGTTGTTGACGTATTAGAAATTGGGTTAGTACCACTGTATCAGTCTCACTTCTGTGCAACCGAATTTTGTTTGCAAGAACAAGACCTTTCAGGATGGTTTCTTTCTACAATAATGGAACTTGAAGTATGTTGTCTGATGGAAAAGAGTGAAATGCATTTATTTCTTTTTGTTCATACAGGATTCCTTCACACGTTGCTTTAAATCAAATTCACCTGAACCATGGAATTGGAACATTTATCTGTTCCCTTTGTGGTGCTTGGGAGTTGTAGTAAGATATGGGATACTATTTCCGTTGAGGTACCTGTCTTTTTCATCATTAATCTTACATTAGATTCTAATAAATTTTCTTCTTTTGAGCAAAACATCAGCAGCTTTGTAGTATCTGTCTTTAGGGGCATCAACACAAAAATAAGGAGAATGGCCTAAAAAGGCGACATATTTTTTCTATTTCTGTCTTTTAGCATCTGAAGCAACTACATCTTTAACCTAATATTTTACAGGCTTTTCACGTTGCTTCTTGGATGGATAATTTTCTGGGCAGGCTTCTTCCCTGCACATATCTTACTGAAAGGTCAAGACAAGTTGAGGCGTAAAATTGAGGTGAGGCTTTGAAATGACATCCTCTTAAATCAGAAAATATTGATGTTTTACTTAGAAGGATCAATATTCTTAGCGTAGTTACTATTTTCACGTGTTCGGCAATTTTTGAGTGCAATTGACAAACTCCTGCTTCATTGAAAGTAGGAATAGATTACATTCTGTACAACTTTTAACCTCATCTACTAGGATGCTTAGAGTGTTGCTCAATAATTCTCTTATAAAGCAGATGTATTTTTTGTTTATTAGTGTTTATGATATTTAATTATGCAGAGAAAGCTGGTAGAGATGATGTGCAGTGTTTTTGTCGCTTCATGGACTGGGGTGGTGAAGTATCATGGCCCACGCCCCAGCATGCGCCCTCATCAGGTTTCTCTTTGTTCTAATGAATTTAATTTAATGTTAGGGGGAATTTCACGTATACCCCTCAAAAACTTCAAAATTACGTATTTCCCCTCTAAACTTCAAATACTCACAAATTTACCCATTTTATTGCCTTTTATATTAAAACTCATTCTAAATTTATAAAATACCCATTTTACCCTTTATTAAAAACATATAAAGCCCATCAGACTCAAATTTGAATCTGAACGGTTCATCTACCATCCGAATTGCTTTTAGATCTGTGTGCGCAAGATCGGCACAAATCTTGATGCGAACACACACAAATATTGAAGTGACATGCACGGATCTTAATGCAATGCGTGCGGATCAGAGTTGCTTTAAAATCTGTGCATGTTAGATCAGAACGAATATTGAAGCGATGCACACAGATCTTAATGCGATGCGCGCAGATCGGACGACAGAGGAACCTTTTAGATTCAAATTTGAGTCTGATGGGCTTTATATGCTTTTAATAAAGGGCAAAATGGGTATTATAAAAATTTTGGAATGAGTTTTAATATAAAAGACAATAAAATGGGTAAATTTGTGAGTTGTTGAAGTTTAGAGGGGGAAATATGTAATTTTGAAGTTTTTGAGGGGTATACGTGAAATTACCCCTTAATGTTAACCTCGAAATTAATAAGCAGCTTTCTACCCCATTGAAACATGTAAACTGTCATCACTCTCCCTTCCAATCTGTTTTCTTTAAGCATACCAATGCTGTACCTTCCAACTTCACCTCACTTCATTGTGAGCAAAATTAGTGAGGAATGAGGGTATGCTGGGCATCTATCTAGGAAAAAGGGGAAGCAAGGGGGTAGAGGATATTTTGTCGTTTTTTAAGGTTTCTTGGTATTGTTTTTCATGTAGTCTTGGGTTATGCATGGCATTCCTCATTGACAAGGCACTATATCTGATAATTGAGGTTTAAACTGAAACAAATTATCAGATGTGTTCAGCGATTCCCTTATGTTTGCTAAATTTTTCTGTTTTTCAGTCCGTTCCAGTTTGGCTAAGAAATATGGTTAAATCACGTTTTTTTTTTTGTTTTGAGTTCCATTTTTTATGGTTCAAATTAGTGAATATTGCACTATGGTTGTAGTGTTGCACAACAATATATAAATTAGCTAGTTAAATATCTATTTATTGCTTATAAAATAGGTTCATAATACTTGTTCGGCTATTTTATTTGAACCAAACGAATTGAATTAAATTTTGGATTATTGGGTTTGATTTGTAGAATAATTCGGTTTGGTTCAGTTAACAGTTTTGCAACTACCTGATCAAATGGCAACATTTGAAGTATTTTCTTTTATTTTACAGGTTTTTGTTGCAAATCATACATCGATGATCGATTTCATAATTCTAGAGCAAATGACAGCATTTGCAGTCATTATGCAGAAACATCCTGGTTGGGTTGGTTAGTACTTCTCTCTGCTGTCATTGTTAATATATGCACCATTTTATAAGAATTTACGGTATTTTACTTTGTTCCTCTGCACCCTTTGGGCCCACTAAAGAATGGCAGAATTCTATTGGGTTATTAAACTAATGGCCTAGACAGATCTTAATGAACATTTTATTGTTTACAAGGTTGTTGCTAAAATACAAGTCCTTGCTCTGTTTAAATTCTTGTAAGGATTTTAGTTAAATAACCTTGTTAAAATAGATTATTCATTCACTATAATAACAAGCTTAATTTATATTTTAAATGACATTATTTTTCTCTGTCATTTTCTACTACCTGTATTTTGAAATGAGAAGGCAACTATCCAAGTAATTGAACAAACAGGCATATATTTAGTTTCTCAACAAATAGGTATGAAAAAAAGCGAGGTGGCTTCCTGCAATTTTTTTATGTAATCATTGTACTGAAGTTTTCAATATAAAAGTCAAGGGGACCGATTGGCTTGCTTAAAAATTCCTCCATTTATTTTTTTGACTAAGCAAGCTCTATTAGTATAAAGATTAAAGATGTCAATATCAGAGAGATCTAAATATATTTTGTAGAATGAACCCTAAATATTATCTAACTTGATTTGTGCTAATGCAGTTATATAGTTTGATTTTTTTTTTCTCTGTGGAAATAGGATTTATTCAGAAGACCATTTTAGAAAGTGTGGGTTGC
The DNA here is from genome assembly GCA_025461045.1 of Carex parvula. Classification (NCBI taxonomy): domain Eukaryota; kingdom Viridiplantae; phylum Streptophyta; class Magnoliopsida; order Poales; family Cyperaceae; genus Carex; species Carex parvula. The sequence continues at coordinate 1,854 of JAJGRW010004662.1, read as the reverse complement.
ATTTGGTTCAACCGTACCGAGGTCAAGGACCGTGAAATTGTAGCAAGAAAGTAAAGTTCTTTGCTCTCATTATATTACGAGCTCAAAGAATGTGTTTAGTCCATTGAGCTATTTGTCTCATTAGATTCCTTGCTGGATATTTTTTTCGAACCTTATGAAAGCCCCAATTCATCCGTAAAGCCCAACTAGTCTTATAACTTATAAGAGTTTTAAGTATATATAAAATTAACAAAATTCAAATTAATTTGATAGAAAGAAGGAAGCTCTTGGTGTGGCTGTGATATTTTACCAAATGCACCCCCAAGGAAACTAAGTTTTTATGTCCCGTGTACTGTTGTCTGATTCTGGTTGTCCTTGGAGCTATACACTATTGTTTTCTTGGTTTGTTTATTCACTAACCTCCTTTATACAGGTTAAGAGAGCATGTTCAAGGTGTAGACAACAACCCTCTCCTGATATTTCCTGAGGGAACTTGCGTTAATAATCAGTACACTGTCATGTTTAAGAAGGTTTGTTTTCAATCAAACTATTATCAAATCTGGATAAAAGCCCGTACCATCATATGTTCATTGTTTGCAAAATTATCTAGCTTGTAAGAAATCCAAAAAGTTCTTCAACTGAATATATGTTGGAGGTCTCTTTGCTTGCGGTTATAGATTTTTTTTTTAAAGTGTTTTTAAAATTTTCAGTTAGTTTCCTGGAGCCATAGGTTGGGTTGTAAAATAGGTTAGACTTTGATTGGTATATGCTATTGCAGGGTGCATTCGAGTTAGGCTGTGCTGTTTGCCCGATAGCAATAAAATATAACAAAATATTTGTGGATGCCTTCTGGAACAGCAAGAAGTAAGATCCATCTTTTTGTACTATTGCTAAAATATGTATATTTTTTTGGAATTTTTAAGATGTTAGGCTAGAATGTCCTTAAAACTTCGAGATTTTTAATTGGCCCTAGATGTTTATTGTTACTATACTTTTTTCTTTTCTCTTTTATTTATTCCAATTCAGTAGAGCTGCCAATGAGTTATCATGTAACTTTGTCTTTCTCTGTGACTATTGGTTTAATTAATTTTGCCATGGGAGATGCAAATGTAAAATGCTTGGGATATATATTAAAGATACTTCAGGTTATAATATTTGATGTAATTTTTTTCTATGACTAACAGGCAATCATTCACTATGCACTTGTTGAGGTTGATGACATCATGGGCTGTGGTATGTGATGTCTGGTACTTGGAGCCGCAGTATCTCCAACCTGGTGAAACTGCTATTGAATTTGCTGAAAGGTATTGGGCTTCTGTTAAATATTCAATTTTTCGATATAACATTTCAATGTTCGTCAAAGGTTCTTCCACAGAATGGAAAGATTTAGGCTTTTTTCGTTGGTGCAAGTTGGTCGTTGAAACACCCATCATCTATAGCACCCTTTTCCAATCCCACTGGAGAATGTACCGTGCAGTCGTGCAGATCCCATTCTAGACAAATACCTACTTTATAAAAAAACTAAATTAGGGTGTAGGTCAATTTTTACTTGTGTTTCAGAGAAAGTACACCATATATATTTTATTTATTTATTTAGGTGCACTTCTATTTTCCGGTAAAATGAATAGTCAGATTAGCCTTTTAAGGCCAGGGGATTTAGTATTTATTGTTTATTATTAAATTATAGGCTTTATCCATATGACTAGGGATTTGGGTCGAGGAGTAGAGCTTAGGACTTTGGCCCTACGATCTATAGTGTGCATATTAGTAGTATATTAGTATATTACTTATTACTGGTACTATTATTACTATTAGTATTACTACTACTATTATTTTTTATTATTATTTATTACTATCTACTTCACCTTGTGACTA